>JACEFZ010019241.1:0-77500 GCA_014155875.1 Cepaea nemoralis
CCATTTGGTTTTAAATGCGTTCCATTAATTTTCCTACACAGCTAAGTAGACTGATAGGTCGATAGCCATTTGGTTCTTCCAGGTATTTTCCTTTCTTTGGGACTGGTATTAGTATAGCTTCCTTCCATGCCTGTGGGACTATTCCTCTCTTCCAGCTGTTATTTAGGACTGTTAGTAGTTTCTTCTTTGCCTTGGTGCCTAGTCCTATTAGCATTTCATTTGTGATTCCATCCTTTCCTGGTGATTTCTTCTTTTTTAGGGTATTCATTGCCTGTTCCATTTCTTCCATTGTTAGATTTGCCATCATATATTCTGCTGCTGTCTCTGTATTTCTATGATGTATCTGTTTGTCTTTGATTGCTTTCTTCTGTTCGGTTGTAATATCAATGTGGTTTGCATTTGCATAGTGTTCCATTAGTGCATTTGCAGCCTTTTTTTCTGTAAGCAAGGCATTTCCTTGTTTAATTGTTATTTGTTTGTTTCTGGGTCCTTCATTGTTCATGGCTTTCACTAGTTTCCATAGTTTGTTTCCATCCCTGTCAAAATTCAGGTTTTCTGTTTTTTCCCTCCAACAATCTCTTGTTGTTTGATTTACTGTTCTTTTATATTTTGCTGAGATGGCTTTGAGAGAGATATTCGCTTCAATTGTTTGTTCTCTCTCTGCTGTCTTCCTGGCATCTTCAACTTTGTCCTCCAAACTTTGTAGTTCTTCAGTCCAGTATGGTTTGTAATTTTTCCTCGCTCCTCTAGGAATGGACTCAGTGGCTGCCTGTATTATCGCTCTGTTTAGACTTTCCACCATTTGCTTTATGTTGCCATATCGTGTATTTATGTTTTCACAATATTTGTCTGTTAGTATGGCAAATCTGTCCCAATCTGCTCGTTTGTAATTCCAGCGGGGCAAGGGCTTTTGCTCCTGTGGAACATACTCCATGTTCATTACAAGCTTGATTGGTCTGTGGTCACTACCTGCTAATTGGTCCAGCACATGGCGATCGATTTTGTGGAGGATGTCTCCTGTGCAGAAAGCTAAGTCTGGAGTAGAAGTGGTAATCCATCTTCTGGAGTAGAAGCTCGGTGTGTCATCCACTTTGTTGAGTAGATGGAGATTTGAGTCTATTTCCCAGTCCTCCAATTCATCTCCTCTTTTGTCAGTATCTGGGTATCCCCATCTTTCTGAACGGCTATTAAAGTCTCCGACAATAATGCAGTGTGTGTCAGTTATTTTCATGTTTGAGAGTGTAAGGTCCTTATCTGCTGGGCTGTACAGATTGTAGATTTTTATTTTCACGTCCTTTATCATTATATCAACACCTATAATTTCCGTTTGGTTGTCAGAGATCACAGATACTTCGCTGCAAGGTATTGTATTTCGTGTAAGTATTAGAACTCCTCCTTTGTGTCCTTCGCGGTCGAACCGTGTGGCCTGATATCCTCTGCCTGAGAATTTGTGATTGGCGTTGAGGTGTGTCTCTTGAATGCATGCCACATCTATTCTATCTTTATGAAGACGCTGTGTTAGGGAGTCTTTCTTCTTGTAAACTCCTTCGGCATTCCACTGTAGTATGTTGAGTGTCCGGGGTATTTGGTCAATAGCTCTTAACCTACTCCTCTGTGCCTTGACTCCACAGCACAGGGGAAGGTGACCACCAGTAGTCATGGGTGGACCCCCTCGAGGCAGGGGGCCCGGCACTATCGCCGCCTGATGGGACTTCACGGGATTAGCACCATAACGATTAAATTTCCTTGTTTAATTGTTATTTGTTTGTTTCTAGGTCCTTCATTGTTCATGGCTTTCACTAGTTTCCATAGTTTGTTTCCATCCCTGTCAAAGTTCAGGTTTTCTGTTTTTTCCCTCCAACAATCTCTTGTTGTTTGATTTACTGTTCTTTTATATGTTGCTGAGATGGCTTTGAGAGAGATGTTCGCTTCAGTTGTTTGTTCTCTCTCTGCTGTCTTCCTGGCATCTTCAACTTTGTCCTCCAAAATTTGTAGTTCTTCAGTCCAGTATGGTTTGTAATATGTCCTCGCTCCTCTAGGAATAGACTCAGTGGCCGCCTGTATTATTGCTCTGTTTAGACCTTTCTACTATTTGCTTCATGTTGCCATATCGTGTATTTATGTTTTCACAATATTTGTCTGTTAAAAGACAAAGTCAACTTTTTGTCTCAATCTGCTCGTTTGTAATTCCAGCGGGGCAAAGGCTTTTGCTCCTGTAGAAAATACTCCATATTCATTACAAGCTTGATTGATTTGTGGTTACTACCTGCTAATTGGTCAAGCACATGGCGATCGATTTTGTGGAGGATGTCTCCTGTTCAGAAAGCTAAGTCTGTAAGCCATCTTCTGGAGTAGAATCTCGGTGTGTCATCCGCTTTGTTGAGTAGATGGAGATTTGAGTCTATTTCCCAGTCCTCCACTTCATCTCCTCTTTTGTCAGTATCTGGGTATCCCCATCTTTCTGAACGGCTATTTAAGTCTCCGACAATAATGCAGTTTGTGTCAGTTATTTTCATGTTATAACCGTATCATATCACTTTCGCCCTAACTAGCACCTTGAGTTTTTGACATACGATAGTTTGTGAAATGGTGGTATACCTCTCCATGGGACACAACCTGGGCGGAACTTAGAGACATGTGTTTCCCATGCAGTATGATCTCTTTCGGCCTGCCTAGCTTACTCCAGGGGAAAGGCAACACCAGTACGTTTGAAACAAGACAAGCTGCAGAAGCTGCCGCCGGATCAACAAAGCAATGTTCTAACTGTCAACATGTCTGAGCTTCCATCCCAGATAAGTTGCCAATGAAGGTTTAGAACCTGGTCTGCATTTAGTCTTTAAGTTGCTTTACCTCTGACTAGGACGGCTTGCACACTCCTAATTGGGATCCTCCACCAGAAGCCGTTGTTACAGTGTGGGGTGTTTGGTTTGGTGAACACCGTCACACATTCGGTGTTAGCATAAGCAGGTAGTACTGCCTTACTACCAAACGGTTGTTTAGTCATATCTAACAAAGATCTGACAAATCACTTCCACCGTACTCTGCAGATAAGTGCGTGATCAAATAAATACAGTGCCGGTGCTCACCCGAGCTCCACCATGTTATGAAAACTCTTCTGGCATACAATGATCTAAAGTGCATTCCTCTGGGCATTGAGCTGGAGTCGGTTGACAACGAAACTCCTAAAACCCTTGGAATAAACGCTGCCAACCTAGGGCTAATTCCAGTCAGTCCCATGTGTGTTGTACTGAATCATAACCTGTTAAATCCCAACACGCCTCTCCGCATATGTGGTGTTTCAGTACCAATATTGCATACCACATTTGAGTTTGGAGAGAGGAAGGATATTTCTTCAACACAGTTAGAGATGGTATTGGAGTCGCGTAGGGAGAGAAGTCTCTAAGCTAACCTCATTCTAAAAGATTCAAGTCGTTTTCAGGCCCCAGACGACCTGATCATCGATGCACTGGACTTGAAGAGTTAAAATACTAAGTCTTCCGGTCTTCCAGAAGATTCACAATCAACCCCCGAAACCAATAATCTAAAATGCAAGCACAAGAAGACGATGACACTGATGGTCTCAAACTGTCCCCGTCATTTATAAGTTCCTTGTGTAAGGCAGTCATAAGAACCACGTACATGAAACCCCATGACATGTAAACTTAAGTCCGTGTCTGTTCTCGTGTAATTATCAGGTTGCTCAGCCTTGGCCTGGTTTTGAAGCTTCTTGCTTGTGCCTGGGTGTCTATCTTCAGCTGCTCGTCCTATTTTTGTGTGTGGCAGAGACAGATATGGACTTCGGCAAATCAACAGAAGATATAACGTTTTAAAGCGTTTTTGACGCATTCCTTATTCTTTTAAGCTTAGATTTGATTATGATAGCGTTTCAAACTCATGTGCTTTGATATTGTCTTTACAAGAGATTTTCCCCTGTCTACAAGGATCAAATCTTCATAAAATGCATCACAAAAAGTAATATGAGCCATAAACGAGCTCAACGGAATAAGCTCGTAATATCTTACGTTTTTTGGTGTTTTGTTTTTCTGTTTCTGTGCACAAAGGGGATTGGATTAGAAAGAAAGAAGTTTACGGGTGATAGCAGAATATAACTTATAATTAATAACAATAGAAATCCAACCCACCGACGCCCCGTCTGGATTATTATTATCATTATTATTATTGCTAATCTAAAAAAAAGAGAAAAAGAAAAGAAATCAACATAACCGAACGTAAACGACTGCAGCGCTGCGAATTAGCACTTTGTAAGTCAAAATTAAAGACAGAAGGGCAAATAAAAGATTTCGACAGTATTAAAAATGTATCACTTTAGTGTTTGCGTTCGCTCGCTTTCAACTCTAGCGTAGTTACCGCTACATGTGGGTGTACATGCCATATTTTCCTAATTACAAGTGTCCCTCGCCATCAGACAAACCCATTCCCACATCTGAGTTATTTGTAATATACGACCGCAAGCCAAGGAGAGAACAATAATAGAGGGGTGCATTGCCTGGCAAGAGAGGAAGAGGAAGGCCAACGAGAAGATGAGTTCAGGATGTGGCGGATGATCTCCAGATGGGTTATCGGATGCGGGACATCTTGCTTATGATCGAGAAGTTTACCGGAAGGTTGTTATGGGAGCGAGGTTCTGCTAAAGGACATGCTACTGAATGAAGCCAAGGGTGAGAAGTCAACATTTAAGCCCAACAGATCCATGTATGGAATGAACCCGCGATCACCACAGGAAGTTTAAACGCGTGCGCATTAATCTTCTCGGTCATCCCAACCTCTACAACTGAATATAAATCGAATGTAGGACCTCCCCCGATGTGTCTCCACCTTGCCGTGGTGGGGGAGCTTGCGTGTCCCATCGACCCCATGTGCTTGCCGATGGGTGAAAACTACATATCGGACGGCTCGTGGGATAGGGACCAGACTAAGAGAGACACAACCTACTGTCCTGCAGGTAAGACTGAGGATAGCAGTCAAAATCAGGCAAACGATCCCTAAATCTCAGTTCGGACATAACCTCTAAGGCTCCCATCCGAGGTGTATGGCTGAACGTCTCTAAGCCATAAACTCTCGTAAGTGAGAGCCTGGCCGACACAAACCTACATCAAAATTGTGATGATGTGCTGAGAACGTTACATGCTCGGCGCAGATTCGTTCGACTTCTCTTAGCTGGGGGATATGAGGTATCCCCGGATGAAAGGGGACTGGCCGTTGCCCACAGACGCACGGAGGTAAGGTGCTGAGCTGGCAGCACATGTAGCCTACCTCGTGAGCGAGTACAAAAGGTGGAAAAACACCTCGGTCGCACGTCTCCGCAGACGTCCGATAGTCTGTAACCACACTCATGGAGTGAGTGTAGTCAAAGGTGGAAAATTGTCTCGTTGACACGAAATGGAACGCCGGTCTTGCGAATCCATTACGTGGCAGCCCAAAGCGAAAGCTCGCTGTGTGGAAGCCGAAACAAGAGTCTCGAAACCCGAGGAAGGCTAACCTCATTAAAAAATGCCCGCTGAAGTCGGAAGTGTCGTCTTACGGGTGGCAAACTAAAAATTGACACTACGCAATTACGTCCGAGTGAAATGTCTCGTCCGAATGTCTCTCGTGCTAGGAACAGCTCTGACTATCTAGTTTCCGAATGCCACTCTTGTTCGGAACAGCTCTGACTAGGTAGTTTTCCGAATGTCTGTCGTGCCTGGAATAGCTCTGACGGGCGCGACGACAAGCACATGTCCGAAAACTCGCTGAGTGGATACCGTCTGCAAACCTGTCTGGTTTGTGCGGGAATGGCCCGGGGCAAACGAAATGACCAATATATTGAAGTGAGGATCTAAAGCAGCCATGAGCAGGACGTGACGATTTCCCTCGGTGAGCCCAGATCCAGGGCGTTATGTGTCGGCCCTGCAACTATGGAAGCAACCTTGGATGGCGGAAAATGCTATGGACTGTCCCTGCCTTCCTTTGAGGGATGACCGTTGTCTTCGACCGTTCTAACTTGGCCAGCATGGTTGTAGATGGCACCACAACAGTGAGAGTCTCCCAGGAATGCTACCTGGTCAAAAAAAGCACGCTAAAGTCGATGTGTTGGCCTACGGGTTTCGGCCCAAGGGCGCATAACAGACACACCGCAATCACATCTGAAAAAAAAACCCACTCCGGATGAACGAAAAGAAGAAGAAGAAGAATGTAGGACAGCATAAGGTTGACAGCTATACACGTGGGGAGATAAAAAGTTAGTTACGTATCCTTTACATTCCGTCGCAGTTACACCCGGCAATTTTGGCTGTTTGTGATTTCTCGGCAAATTTAAATTCAATAATTTGCCATTGCTTTCTGAAAGACCGGGACCATGCAACGCGGTCTGCTTCCATATCGCCTGCAGCTGTATTTAAAACGCGGTATGCGGGAGTACGTACATAACATCTTCGCCCCACTGCCGGTTGTGATATATTTCCCAGTCACTTCACATCTTCCGAAATTCAGCACTCTAACCAGAAAGGAACACCAAATACAATCAGATTTCATCAGCTGATTCAAAACAAGGAGTAAACGATTAGGCAATTCGAATAGACGAGAAACGATTGTCGGACATGAGTTAGTTAGTCGAGGTTCCAACTTCACGGGAACGGGTCGTCCACATTATGCTCTATTCCTGTGCCAGCGAATATCACACAAAATGCTCCTCACTGTACAATGTGAAAATTGGAATAGACGGGAGTCTCGGCAATCCAACAGCCCGCACAGGCGCACTGCATAATGCCGCCGTCAGAATGTCAACACAAAATTCATCCACGAATACCACAGTTCATCGTTGATGGACTCGGCAGTCACCAGAAAGACCTAATTGACCCGGGTTTTCTCACATGGCTCGGTCTCTTACCGCAGGGCGACCCGTCGAAAGTGTCGCACAAAGCACGAACTCCGCAGCTTCAGCGCCGACTCCCAGGAGTCTCCCGAAAAATGCACTCGTGAACCGAAATGGGCAACACAGTCAATTCAGCAACCGCTGGTAGCCATTGTTCCGAACATGCAGTTCACTGTACAGGACAGATGTAAAAGCATTCCACGCGAATTTCACAGCTCACGGTGTCGCCCATGCACTCACTTCAGTAACAGAGCGACGGAACCATGTACTACCAGTCCAACATGAGGAAAATGCGATATTAAACCGTAGCCACAAGCATAAACACACCACAGGCGTTAACGGCTCCACGCCTAACCGCCATGCTGACGACCGGAAGTCCGTCGGACATGAGATGTTGGCTACATGTATCTAATATATGTGTGTGAGTGGATATCCATTACATCAAGTTATAGGAACGACAACACAGCATAAAAGAGTCTGAATAACCTATACATGTAAGGTACCCCCCCCCCCCCCAACTTTCTTATGAGGGTGAGTACATGTTTGTTGTTCATGTTTTAACATACAGGTGGTGGTTGAGTGACCTACATGTTGGTACCTAAACGGGGTGCTCACGTTTGGCCTACCAGAGGGATTAGCAGTGAAGGTTAATGGATCTCACCTTCCTCATGCAGCGAAGAGTGACGACCAGGAATCAGCCATTACCAACTCAGAGAGCAACTGTACCACCCTGGACAGAAGCTGGGTATAAAACAACTAACCCAAAGCTACCAATGGTCACACTTTGCTTTAAAGGAATAGAATATTCCTCATAACCGGAACTTCTTCTTCTTCTTCGTTCATCTGGAGTTTTTTTTTCTATTTCGGATGTGATTGCGTTGTGCCTGTTTACAGCAGAGCTGCGTTCTTGCGCCGTTAGGCCGACACATCCGACTTCTGCGGGCATTTGTTGACCGGGTTAACCTTCCCGGTTATAACCGGAACTAAAGACATACTTTGATATCACCCATTTGGTTAAGCCAAAGACAAGACCCGACAGTGGATTCTTTTAGACAATTGACATTATTTACATTCTGTGTCTAAGAATCAGTAGTGTTAATTATTATGTTTATGTTGGGATGTCCATTATTAATATCACCTCTATCATCCAATATAATCTTTTATTTTTTTTTGGATTTTTGTTTTTACAAGAGGGAGTTAATGAATTATTTGGCATAGTTATGTATTTGTAACTGTGTTAAGTAGTTAAGTGATAGTGTCACATGGCGATAGATCAGGAGAGCTGCGTGGCAGGGATACTTCTCGTCCTCAGCTTATAAGAGTGAGCATTCTTCTCTCTGAAGGCAGTGCCTTTCCTGTGCTCTCTTGGCCTTCTACTAGAAAACCTTATCTGATACCTTTGTGGAATCCTACCAGATGTGTCTGATCCAGTACTATTTAGTCTTGCGAGCCATTTTTGGTTTTCATTTAGTAGTTGGAAACAATGATTTGGGGATATCTATCTTCTATCTTAACTTACCAGACCACACCGGTCAACAAATGCCCGCAGAAGTCGGATGTGTCAGTCAAGGGGCGCAAGTAGCAAGTATCGCAGCTCTGCTGTAAACTGGCACAACGCAATTACATCTAAAAAACATTCCGGACGAACGCAGAAGAAGAAGAAGAAGAAGAAGAAGAAGAAGAAGAAGAAGAAGAAGAAGAAGAAGAAGAAGAAATTGTGGAAGATACCTCGAAACAAAAAAAAAAATAACACAATGATCTTATTGTGACGTGATGTCTTCCTTCTGTCCAAATGGGAGGACACATTTGGCGATGTGTTATCCTTCGGCACTGAGTCAGTTGCCGGTCTCCGTTACGAAGGGTTACGGACGCATGGGAGCCGGTTGTTCAGAAATCAATGGCAAACTACTGAACGTAAACTTGCCAAGACTTCAACAAACGCAGTCAAATGCTGGTGTTGACAGCGATGTCCTGTAAATAGGATATGCAAAAAAAAAAAAAAAAAAAAGAATATACCAGTATTCTTTTGTAATAACCAGTACTTCTGTTTATTGTTGGTGAAATTAAATTTTGACTTTATGTTGCCATAACATATACCGTCTCTTAAAAAAAAACAAAAAAACTTTTCATTTTCAGAAAACTAAACCGTGCTATCAACATAATACATTATTCTTTAGAATGATCGAAACACAAAATCTGGCTGCAGGGTATAACGGAAGTGACGATACATTCTATGATATCACTAACGCCATTTTATTTATAGAGTGGAAAGCTGGACCGTTGCGAATCGTAATAATAATTTACATACATTCTTAATTCACTTAACGTTTGTTTGGTAGTTTGAAATACACGCGAATGGTTGGATTATTCTTAGCATTAGGTTTGCTAAAATGATATGCCAGTCCTTAGTGTGTAGAAGAAAATATGTCAATATCTTTGGTAGACGAGCTGAGAATGAAGAATCTTAGAATGTGCAGGGTGGAAGTTCATGACAGTTCACGTCTCTGTTACGTGTGACCAATGTTTTAGTTTTAGTTTACTTTTACCACGAAGATGATGCAGTTAATTCGTAATTTTTTTTTCAGAAATAAGGTGTAGGATATCTCACCAATTTGTTTAATACTTTGATATGAATTTATGTATGAAACCAAAAGCAGTTAGTTGAAATATTTGATTGAATACTGAATACTCTTCTATTGAAAAGTGTTTTTGAAACTAAAACTTTGTTTTAATAGACTTTTAACACTTTTAAAATTCAACTCAGCTGTTCTTTGAACTTAACTTAGAGGATTGTGCGACTTAAATAATAAAAATTATTTTTACTCTAAAAATGAAAACATTGTAATTTACTACTCAAGACTACTGCCACTAGAAGTTTAAAAAAAAAAAAAATTAACTAAACAGACAAGGACAGCTTGTGAGTCTTGATGAGAACCGAAAAAAAAACAAAAAAAAACTCACAGTTCCGACAGACAGCATTGTTTTTACTACCTGTTTTAATGAAAGTTGTATAATTAGTTAAGATAATATATGATGGATGTAACTGATAAGATGAAACTAAATAATAATACTGTGATACTTTATTCAGTGTCACCAGTCTCTTCTACATCTGTCAATTATAAACTCACTTATAATTATGTTAGTTAGTTAGTCGTGGTTCCAACTTCACGGCAACGGATCGTCCCCATATTGCTCCGTTCATGTGCCAGTGAATATCACAAATGCTCCTCGCTGCCCCATGTGAACAATGGAATAGACAGGAGTGTCGGCAAGCCAACAGCCCACACAGGTACACTGTGCATAATACCGCCGCCAGAATGCCAACACAAAAGTCCTCCATGAAAAATACAGTTCATCGTCGATGAAAACGGCAGTCACCAGAAAGACTTCATTGACCGGGGTTTTATCCCATATGGCTTGGTCTATTTCTGCAGGGCGATCCCACCTGAAAGCACCACACAAAGCATGAACTCCGTAGTTACAGCGACGACTCCCATGCAGTCTCCTGAAAAATGCACTCGTGAACCGAAAAGGCAAACCAGTCAATCCAGCAACAGCCGCCCGTCATCGTTCCGAACATGCAGTTCACGCAAAAAAAAAACCGCGGACATGCAAAAGCATTCCACGCAAAATTCACAGCTCACAGTGTCGCGCCACGCACTCACTCAGTAGCAGGGCGATGGAACCATAGTCTCCTTAGTCGCCTCTTACGACGTGCATGGTAGGCAACAGTTTTACTATTCTTTGCTCCCCCGTATGGGCCCCGGCAACACACGGGTGAACATACACTTATAATTATAAGCAGAGATAGGGTCTGTGTGGTGTCGTCCATTCCCTTTATCTGCAATCGCTAGGGTCAAATTGTCACTCTTGAATATTCTTGGCAGAGTAGCCAATACTAGGGTTGCCAGATACATGGGCACCAAAAGGAGGACATAATAAGACAAAAAGAGGACATATTGAATGTTTCATTTGAATCGTTCCAGATTAAACCCACAATCAGTACAGTTTTATTAAAATAGCTGCCAATAAGTGTATCTTACTCTTAAGTGAATCAACCAAGAAACAATCATGTTAAAAAAAATATATAAATTCAATGGAGACCTTTTTCAAAATGCTAAAAAACATTATTTAAACAGCTGATTGTACAATAGCTTGGCTACATAGACTATTCAACCATGTTTGGGTAGAACAACAGACACCACGAGACTGGGGAAACGCCATAATTATCCCAATTTGGAAAAACAAAGGCAGCAAAAGAGATTGCACACAATACAGAGGCATTTCACTGTTGAGTCATACTGGGAAAATATTTTGCAAAATTCTTGAAAAAAGATTACGAACTACTTTAGAACCCCAGCTAAGCGAAACGCAGCTTGGATTTAGGAAAAACAAAGGATGCACAGACGCCATTTTTGCTCTTAGACAACTTATAGAAAAATCAATTGAATTCAATGAAACACTCTACTTAGCCTTTGTCGACCAAGAAAAGGCATTTGATAGGGTAGATAGAAACAAGCTGTGGGAAATCCTTAAACAATATGGAGTGAGTACACATCTAACAAACCTATGCAGAAGTTTATACAACAACAGTGAATGCATAGTGAGAGCAACTGGAGGAACACTCAGAACCCTTCACCATAAGATCTGGAGTACGACAAGGTTGTGTCCTGTCCCCTCTCTTGTTCATAACATATATAGACAACATATGTAAAGAAACCAGCCAAGCAGAGACAGCAAGAATACCGCATGACGAGAACACAGAAGAAGAACCATCTGCAAATCTAACCATTAGAGAACTCCTGTTTGCGGACGACCAAGCACTAATAGCAAAATCAGAAGCTGAATTACAAGACCACATGAATAGTCTAAACGAAATGTGTAGGGAACATAACATGAAAATTAGCACAAGCAAAACAGAGGTAATGACTATAACTAAAGAAGAACAAACAGCAACAATTCACCTAAACGAACATCCCTTGAAACAAGTAAAGAGCTTCAAGTACCTAGGAAGTATAATATCATCAAATGGCAGATCAGAAGACGAGATCGAAAATAGGTGCAATAAGGCAAATCAACTCATTGGACAAATGGCACCAATACTAAAGAACAAACATGTATCAATAACTACTAAGAAAGCACTTTACAACACAATCTTCCTACCAACTCTGTGCTACCAATGCCAAACCTGGACAATGACAGAAAAAGAGAAAAGAAAAATCACAACAACAGAAATGAGGTTTCTGAGAAGAATACTCAACGTATCAAGAAGAGATAAGATCAGAAATGAAGAAATCAGGACTAAAGTAGGGGTTAAAGCTGCTCTAGATTTTATTAGAAAGCAGCAAGTCAAATGGTTTGGCCATGCAAGTAGGCTACCAGTCAACAGCATGCCACAACAAGCAATGATGTACAGACCAGATGGAAACAGAGGAAGAGGCCGACCACGTAAACGTTGGACGGAGGGAATAACAGAATCCATGGAATGTCGATATACGAAGTCCATAACCGGGCACTCTCACGAAGTTTATACTTCACCTCGACACCGCAAGGTACAAGAGGAACATGATGAGAGAGATTGTACAATTATTTCCTTATTAATTACTCATAAAATATTTTTAAAAAACATAAAATATAAGAAAAGTGAGACATTTTAAAGGTTTTTAGATTTGCCTGCCGGACGGGGAATATTAGGCTTAAAAGGAGGACATGCCTTCTTTTTGCCGGACTGTCTGGCAACCTAGTGATAGGTGTGAAACCAATTTTATGACCAACATTCACTGCTTTTGGGCATTGTCAGTATTACTATATCACTGGTGATTCTCACTGTGTAGGCGTTGAACAGCACCGGAGATAATGATGATCCCTGTTAGTAGGCCAGGATAAATTATTGTTGGTTCTGAAATCCAACTGCCACATCTAAAGACTCCTTTTCCATTGGAAAAGGGCAGCAGCGATCCAGCTAAGGAGGAAAGGACTTATCAAGAAGCTGAAGCATTTAGAAATCCACTGGTACTCTGTTGTATGCGTCCTCAAGATCAGGTCGCTGCAGCAAATGTTTCAATGCCTGAGTGAAAATCTTCACAGACATCATGTGCAGAAACTGTTGCATTGGTCCAGGTTTCCCTTCCTCCCAGGGTCGGTGGGAAAACACCTTGCCACTCCAGCTGGCTTGATATTTTTCTGGCAATTAACTTCTCCAGCAGCTTGCCTAGTGTGTTCTGCGTGGTTATTACTCGATATCCATGAATTTTTGTGTGGTCTTTGCCAGGCTTCGGCAAGGGAATCAGATAGCTGTGTAACCACTTCTCCTTGAAGCTAGCACTCCGTATATGCCTGCTAGTTTCTCTAGTTCGTTGTCGGTACACCTATTGATGTCATATTTTATGCCATCCGGCCCTGGAGCGCTGTTTTTGATCGCCGAAGCACAGCCTTGATTTGTTTCACGGTCACTGTGTCTTCATCCGAAATGTTCCGGGCCTTGCACCTATCTGAGGTAACCTACTTGGCAAGATTTTGGCCCCTCATGTCTGTCTGGTTGCTCTGCTCTAGATAGCGTTCAAAGAGGGCTTTGCCCTTGTCCTCATCAGTCCTCTGCCAGATGAGGTCAGCACCTTGGAAGTCAGAATTGCTCTTATTCTTGACTACCCAACTCATGCTTTTATGTAGTCGCCAGAACTATGTCAGTGACTTGTCTGTGCTTACTCTTTGACATACCTCTGCCCATTTTTCACTTTTAACCACCGTAACCAGTTTTTTTGAAGTAGTCTACTTTTGTGTGCATCTCTCTTTCTAAGTGCATGCAGAGACTAGGATGGGCAACTCTGTTCTTCTTGGCATTTTGCCATTTCCTTACAGCACAATGCTTATCCCCCAGGCCTTTTCCATCTAAAAATTCCACCAAGCTGGCTGCTCCCAGCTTTTTTCCTGCCATGAAGCTTTCTGTGCTTGTCACGCCTTATTTTACTCACCACATCTTGCCCTGTACTGTCATACTGGAAAGTCTTGACCGTTGACTTGTGCTGCCTGGTTCTGCCTTTCTCCATCAATATGCTGCAAGGGTGGTGGTCACTGCCGTGGTACCCTAGGACACCCCATCTACACACTAGTGAGTGAAGGAGAAACCAGCGTCAGATCAATAATGCAGTCTCAGAGCTCCTCCTCCTGTGTATTAGAGGAAATGTTTCCCCATGATCTGCCTTTAGCGTTGAAATCGTCACAGAAAATATTTCTCTCATGACCTAATATGTCACTTAAGTACTGCCACTTCAGGGAAACCACACTCGCGCTGTGGGCATAAACATTAACCAACACGAATGGTAGACTGGATTGAACTCTAACCGCCTGTATTTGTATGTCATCACTGTCCCAACTGGACATGTCTAACTCTGAAGCCACCATACTGTCACAAATGAGAATCGCCATTCCCAGATGTCGCCTGTTGTACAAACATTTGAAGCCGGCAATTTGGAGTCACTGATCACCCAGTCTCGTCTCGTGAAGCGCCACAATGTCGTTCCTGTTACCAGGTTTTCTAGAATTGGGCCCCGTTGTTTTATGCTGGCACAGTTTCAGTATAGAATATGAGTATTCTTGAGGCCCAGGCGGTCACACTTGTCTAAAATGCCTTGTTCCATCACGTCTACCTTGCCGCTTGCGGCTCGTCGCCTTGCTAAACGCTGTTCCACCATGTTAAAAAACCGAACACCACAAAACACACACACTGCAAAAATTCACTCAAGGATTGCTTCGCTCAATGCACGAACTCCATAGCATCGGTGAAGATCTTGAGAAGAAACTCCTGGTTTTACAGCCTGGCACACAGATTACACGCAGAAGATGAAAATATCCATCTCCTACGCGAAAAAAGGAACCGTCACAAAATAACAAATCCGTCCGCCGCCATCACCCCCCCCCCCCCCCCCCCCCCCCCCCCCCCCCCCCCCAAAAAAAAGAGAAAACAGAGGATCCTTTGTGAAATTTAATAATCAAACGAGCATCTACCATCGGAAACCATACAGCATTATGCGGCTGCTGTCATGGTAAGACACTGTTGGGGGGGGGGGGGGGGGGGGGGAAAGATAAGATGTAACCTTGGGTAGATTACCGTGGGTGGAATAATCTTAGAAAGTAACTCTCAACATGCCGTAATCAGACACACTAACACTAACCTTGGAGTTTAAGAGTGCATAACTAGGTATGGGGCAATAGCAATACCCTGGAAAGTGGAACAATAAAGAAGCAATTCATAGTCGGTAAAAAAAATCAATTTCATTGCAGTCAGTAGCATTACTTGCACAGACATAAATTATTGCATTTAATCACTTCATAAATTACTTCTTACTGTAAGTAAAATAACTTATGTACATTGCATTGAACTTTTCCCATGAAAAGATATCTCTAAGAAACATGTTGCCTTTGTTCATGATTTTCTGTTCGAGAAGGTTAGCATTGCTAATTAATATGAATTGAGTTACAGTTTACAGCATGCTGAATAATGTCAAATCTCCACAGATGAGCAGTCAGTTTGAATTCTCTGACGTATGTGATGGCTTTGATGCCACTTACGAAGATGATGACGATAGCAAAAGTTCTGATAGTCACAGAGACAGGGGGAAAGATAGAGACAGGAGTAAAGATAGGGAAAATGGAAGGTTTGTTTCACCTGTTAATCACAATTTTCATTCATTCATTCATTCATTCATTCATTCATTCAGAAGCACATCCTTTGCAGAACCTCGCTCCTATGGCAACCTTCCGGAAAACTTCTCAGTTATAAGCAAGATGTCCCGCATCTGATAACCCATCTGGTGATCATCTGCTACATTCTGCACCCATGTTCTCTTTGTCCTCCCTCTTCCCGGGCATATACCCCTCCATCATTATTGTCAGCCTCAAACGTTAACCACTGCAGATACAGTGTTTTCAATGTTCTCAATCCTTTAGTTCTGTAATTTTAGTTTCTTAATAAATGTTCTTTAGATGAATTCTGTCTTGTCCATTTTGTTGGTTTCTGGTTTGTACATGTGTGTTTCTCTGGAATTCCATTATTGCAACAGTACAACAGTTTTAATCAGACTTCACTATGTTATAAGTTAGATTGCATGTTTATCATATGTTTCATGTCTCTACTGTTTCTACAGTAGCATTTGAGTAATATCCGCAGAAGTCGGATGTGTCGGCCTAACGGTTCAAGAACGCAGCTCTGCTGTAAACAGGCACAACACAATCACATCCGAAAAAAAAAAAAAAAAAAAAAAAAAAAAAAAATCCGGATGAACGAAGAAGAAGAAGAAGAAGAATACTTGTCTGCGAGCCTTGTGGTTAAGTGTTCAAAACCGCTTTAGATGAGGATTAAAAAATAGTTGACCTGAGCTTCTAGGTCAGCCCAGCCTAAAATGGACACCAGGAAATATTCTGGTAAGCAAAAGTGACAAAATTCCCCCATTGAGTGCCAATCTGTCTTGGCCGAATTCCCCCATTGAGTGCCAATCTGTCTTGGCCAAATTCCCCCATTGAGTGCCAATCTATCTTGGCCGAATTCGAGCCTTGTGGTTAAGTGTTCAAAACCGCTTTAGATGAGGATTAAAAAAGAGTTGACCTGAGCTTCTAGGTCAGCCCAGCCTAAAATGGACACCAGGAAATATTCTGGGAAGCAAAAGTGACAAAATTCCCCCATTGAGTGCCAATCTGTCTTGGCCGAATTCCCCCATTGAGTGCCAATCTGTCTTGGCCAAATTCCCCCATTGAGTGCCAATCTATCTTGGCCGAATTCCCCCATTGAGTGCCAATGTCTTGGCCAAATTCCCCCATTGAGTGCCAATCTGTCTTGGCCAAATTCCCCCATTGAGTGCCAATCTGTCTTGGCCAAATTCCCCCATTGAGTGCCAATCTATCTTGGCCGAATTCCCCCATTGAGTGCCAATGTCTTGGCCAAATTCCCCCATTGAGTGCCAATCTGTCTTGTAAAATGATTTAGCTAGTATCTAACATGTATCAATGCATGGAAAACTGTACTTTACTTTGTTTTTTTTAAACCTATTTTTGCATTCGCTTGCTTTGGACTCAAGCTACTATTTCTAGTGCACTGGACTGATTTTTGTGTGTGAATTAGCTGTCCTTATTTTCAGTGTCCCTCGACATGGGGCGAAACCACTCCGACCTCTAAGGTACTTGTGTTGAACCTGCTGCATCAGCATACCAGAAGTTAAAAGTGTGTTCTTATCCATTCGGCCATGCTGACCTCTTTTTAAAACTTGATACAGGCCATCCTGAAATGTTTTAGCCTTCTGGAGTTATTACTGTTACAAGGACCCAGTAGATAAGGGCCTACGATTTTCAAACATGAAAATAACTGACAGGAAATGCATTATAGTCAGAGACTTTAATAGCCGCTCTGAAAGATGGGGATACCCAGATGCTGACAACGAGAGGTCATGAAGTGGAGGAATGGGAAATGCTCTAAATCTACTCAACAAACCAGATGTCACATCGAGCTTCTGCTCTAGAATATGGTGTACCACTTCCACTCCAGATTTAGTCTTCTGCACAGGAGACATCTTTCACAAAATAGATTGCCATGTGCTTGATCAATTAGCAGCAGTGACCACAGACAAATCAAACTTGTCATGAATATAAAATTTACAAATGAGCTGATAGGGATATATTTTCCATACTAACAGACAAATACTGTGAAAACAAAAACACGACATGGCAACATGAAACATATGGTCTAAACAGAGCAGTACTATAGATGGTCACTGGGTCCATTCCAAGAGGAGTGAGAAGAAATTACAAACCATTCTGGATGAATTACACATTTTGGAGGACAAAGTTGAAGATGCCAGGAAGACAGCAAAGCGAGAACAAACAACTAAAGCAAACATCTGTCTCAAAGTAATCTCGTCAAAATACAAAAGAACTTTAAATTAAAAAAGAGATTGTTAGAAAAAACAGAAAATCTTAACATTGACAGGGATGGAAACAAACTAGTGAAAGCCATGAACAATGAAGGACCCAGAAACAAACAAATAACAATTAAACAAAAACATGCCATGCTTACAGGAGAAAAGGCTGCAAATGCCCGATGGAATACTATGCTAGTGCAAACTAAATTATCACAACAGAACAGAAGAAAACAATCAGAGATAGACACATCATAATAATACAGCGACAGCAGTAGAATATATGATGGC
Source organism: Cepaea nemoralis (assembly GCA_014155875.1). Lineage (NCBI taxonomy): Eukaryota > Metazoa > Mollusca > Gastropoda > Stylommatophora > Helicidae > Cepaea > Cepaea nemoralis. Next base: position 18,067 of record JACEFZ010019241.1, read on the forward strand.
AATTTTAAAGATAGAAGAAATGGAACAGACAATGAGTACCTTCAAAAAGTATAAATTTCTCTCTCTCTCTCTATAGCGAAGTAATAATGAAAGAGATCAAAGATAGGCCTTAAATACGAATTTGAGGTTATTGTTTAAACAATGTAAATTATGCAGATGATACAGTATTGATGGTGGAAAATACAAAATATCTGCAAAAATTGTTGGACATTGTAGTAACAGAGAATTTTTTAAAAAAAAAGGGGCTTTCCTTTAATATTAAGAAAATAGAAACAATAGTTATATAAAAGAAAAAATTGTGACACCAAAATGTGTGATAATAAAAGGGAAAATGCTTAGCAAAGTGGATACATTTAAATACCTAGGGGCAGTTATAACATCAGGTGGAAGATGCACAACAGAGATTAAGAGCAGGATAGAGCAAGCAAACGCTGCATTTCAGAAAATGAAAAGTACCTTATGCAGTGTGTTACTATCATTGAATGTAAGAAAAAGAGTGTTAAAGTGCTATAGTTCTGCTGTATGGCAGGACATGGAACGTAAATGAACAAAGGAGGAAGGAGTTACAAGCACCAGAGATGTGGTTCCTGAGACAAATGTTGCAAATTCCATGGACTGCCAGAGTAACAAACAACAATTGCCTTAAGGAGGCTAAAGAAACGAGAACATTATATACAACAAAAAGAAAATTGAGAAAAGAGGCTTTGGAGAATGTCTGACAGCTGGAAAGATCGATGGGAAAAGACGTAAGGGCAGATCAAGAGAAATGATACTGGATGGACTGAAACAGTGGCAAGGAGGAATATCATCAACAGAGTTAATCTAGGATACTAACGACCGAGATCTGTGGGAGAGACATCGTCAACAGATTCTGCAGTAGTTATGTATACTTGTTTAAATTGTGTATTGTTGTATCCTGCTGCGGTCGCTACCTCTCTTACCTGATGATGATATGTGCACTACTGTGATAAAATAACTGTCATTTCAGAGACAGAGACAGGCGGAGACAGGAAAGGGACAGTAGTCGTTCCAGGCGGCATCGTGATAGAAGTGGTAGCAGGGATAGGAGTCCTATGAACTCCAGTGATGATGGAGTAAGTAGCTCGAGTTTTTAACCGATAATTTGCAAACTGGCATGGAATCCTTAACTAATGCTTCATTATGCCAGCTTTTACATTTTAATTACTGGATTTTGTGGCATTTTTATTGTGACATTAACTCATTCATTCTGGGCCATTACAGCCACTTGCCATGCTATTTACACTAACTCATTGTTCTAGTTATTTCCACTAACTCACTGTTATTTAGACAGCCCAGTCTTCCAATGAGAGCCACGTAGCATAGTGTCAAGATACTTGTCTGGTGGTCATAGATTGTTTGAATTGGGACGGATTCGGATTATAAAAAATCCACTTTGTCTGCCCAACTTAAATCGACACCAGGAAAATATTTGGGAAGTAAAAGCAGCCAATGTGATACTGACCGCATAACCACAGTGTTGTGATTGGTCTATAACAATATGAGTCTGGCATCATATGCTCAATGTGCTGTTAGATGTGTAAAGGGTTCTTTGCTTTGCTGTTGGTTACTTACTGTTTATGCCAACCAACCGTCCTAACTGTTTATACAAACTCACTGTTCCAGTTATTTATGCTAACTCTCTTTTCTACATATGTACATTAGTTTACTATTCCGGTTATTTACACTAACTCACTATCCTTAGTAACTCTTTACCACTGTCCTACTTATTTACATTAACTACACTATCCCATTTGTTAACACATATCCATCCTGTCAATTTTGTTTACACTAATCCATTCCTTCCTGGCTGTTTACACTATCCACCCTATCCCATTATTTACACTACCCATCCTGTTGTTATTTACAACAGCCACTCTGTCTCAGTGATTTACACTAACCCATGTCCCAATTAATTACAACAGCCACTCTGTCTCAGTGATTTACACTAACCCATGTCCCTATTATTTACACTACCCATCCTGTTGTTATTTACAACAGCCACTCTGTCTCAGTGATTTACACTAACCCGTGTCCCAATTATTTACACTACCCATCCTGTTATTTACAACAGCCACTCTGTCTCAGTGATTTACACTAACCCATGTCCCTATTATTTACACTACCCATCCTGTTGTTATTTACAACAGCCACTCTGTCTCAGTGATTTACACTAACCCGTGTCCCAATTATTTACACTACCCATCCTGTTATTTACAACAGCCACTCTGTCTCAGTGATTTACACTAACCCATGTCCCAATTAATTACAACAGCCACTCTGTCTCAGTGATTTACACTAACCCATGTCCCTATTATTTACACTACCCATCCTGTTGTTATTTACAACAGCCACTCTGTCTCAGTGATTTACACTAACCCGTGTCCCAATTATTTACACTACCCATCCTGTTATTTACAACAGCCACTCTGTCTCAGTGATTTACACTAACCCATGTCCCTATTATTTACACTACCCATCCTGCTCCAGTTGCTTAAACCACCCACCCTGTCTCACTTATTTACACTAACGATTCTCTCTGTTATTTGCACAAACCCATTCTCTTCTGGTTATTTACACAACCCACCCTGTCCCATCTATTTGCACATCCCAACTAATTACACAGCCCAGCCTGTCCTAGCTATTTACACACCACCACCCTGTCCCAGCTAATTACCCGACCCTGCTATTTACAATGTCCCAGCTATTTACTCAGCCCACCATGTCCCAGCTATTTACACTGCCCAGCCTGTCCCAGCTATTTATACTGCCCACCCTGTCCCAGCTATTTACACCGCCCACCCTGTCCCAGCTGTTTACACAGCCCACCCTGTCCCAGCTATTTACATTGCCCAGTCTTTTCTATCCGGTCTCTCTGGTCGAGGGGTTACAACACTTTCTCCGTAATCCCTGTTTATCACGCAGTCTCGTAGCGGGTGACAGCTGGAGGCGGTTCGACCCCCGCTGGTGACTTGCGGGATAACTGAGCCGGCCGCTCAGAAAGCAATGGCAAACTACTGAGCGTAATCTTGCCAAGAAATCAACAGACAGCTGAAAGATGCTGCTGTTGACAGCAATGTCCTGTAAAGGATATACAAATTTAAAAAAAAAAAAAAGCCTTTCCTAGCTACTAACACTAATACCTTTCTTTCTATATTAGGTGGCAAACATCTGCATGTATTTTTTTCCCTGATTATGTATGCTATTTTACTATAATTTACAGCGTAATTCTGGGGATGATGATAGGAGTGACAGTGGCTGCTCAGACAGATTCCGAAGCAGGGACTTGGACAACCGATTGAGTGAAGACAAAGGTGGCGACAAGTGGGTGACTATCCAGCCTTCTCGTACAATCATTCTCAGGAACTTGACTCTGGATGTTGATGAGAAAATTGTAAGTTGTGGATTGTTTCTCTTGTATGTAAGTTAAACATTAATGGTGGATGCAGAGTAAATTTGTGTTTGCACAATTGTTAATTTTTAAATATAAATAGTGATTACAATTCTAGTGCCTGGTTGTTACCATAGGTAGTCCAGTGAATACTGTTGTTTACATTCATGGTTAATACCATAGTTTATTGCTTATAACTTAAATGCCCGGTTACTGCCATAATAAAGTACCTGGTTAATGTCAGTTTAAGTCCTCGGTTACTGCCATAGTTTAGGAGTCAGATTACTACCATCATTGTTCAGGTTGACCCCTGCCACATCTTCCACGAACCTTGCCTTGTAATGTTGTCTCTAAGTTACACATATGTTGTATCTGTTGGGGATTGCAGGCAAACTTGGTTATAAAATATAGTGCTGACGTTAGATGTATCTCAACTGAAGATTGCACATATGCTAAGCTATAAACATACATAATGCAACTAATGTTCTTTTTTGGGCTGAAGCAGGAGGAGAGGATGCCGTTAGATTTGTGGTTAATACCATTTTTTAAGTAGCCTGATGGGTGAACTGCCTTAGGGTTTATTGTTCATAGCTATGTATTGAATTTGAGACACTGGGAAGGTTAACCCGGTCAACAAATGCCCACAGAAGTCGGTGTCGTCTAACGGCGCAAGAACGCAGCTCTACTGTAAACAGGCACAACACAGTCACATCTGGGGAAAAAAACTCAGGATGAACGCAGAAGAAGAAGAAGAATTTGAGACAGCACATTGATACAAGGCTCATCATAGTAAAATATTCACTTGGGTTGGCTGTGATGAGAGTGAAGTTCCATTAAGGACTCGCTAAATGATGATGATGACATTCATGCCATGCTGTGACATTGTCTTACTGGCATCTTTGTACTTGCTTCCCTGCAGGGTCTTAGCATACTGAATTTGTTACATGTTGCATCACCATGTCCTGCTTAGAATGTGAAAAAACAAATTATGAAGCGCTTGCAAGCAACAGAGGTGTGGTTTCTGAGACGAATGTTGTGGATACTTTAGACTGCTAGAGTAATTCATGATTGCCTGGAAGTAGAACTTAATAAACTGTAAGAAAGTGACAAAAATTGGTCTGTGGTCAAGTAATAAGAAGAGGAGGATTGGAAAATGTTGTGGAGACTTGAAAGATGAGCCATTATAAAAGACAGAAGCAGACTGAAGGAAATTTTATGTTGGATAACTGAGGGAAGTTATGTTGCATGACAAACAATAGTGGCAAAAAGGAATATCATCAATAAAATTGATCAAGAACAGCAAGTACCAAGATCTTTGGAGATACCTCAATGTCTATTCCACAAGATAGGACACTCGATGATGATAATCAGTACTTGTTAGTCAGCGTAATACTAAACATCTGGCTTGAAACAGGGTGATGCACTATCGCCGCTCCTTTTCAATCTGGTTCTAGAGAAAGTTGTAAGGAAGGTAAAGGAGGAATGTGCTATTGGAGGAACATCCAGACTGCTTGGTTATGCAGATGATATAGATATTATAGGGGAAAATGAACAAAAGACATCAGAAATATTGACTCACTTAAAGGAAAAAGCTCAACAAATAGGGCTGGTTATCAACCAAGATAAGACAGAATATATGGTAATTTCAAGAGTAGGAACGGCTAAAAACTCTGGCCACATACAAATAGATAATATAACCATTAAAAGAATGGAAATATACAAATACCTGGGTACAATCTTCAACTGCTCCAACATAATAAGGGAAGAAATACAAGCTAGAATCAACTCTGGAAACAAGATATACTATGCACTACAACATCTGCTAAAATCAAATGCGCTATCTCGTAACACCAAGATCACAATATACAAAACACTGATCAGACCAGTTGTGCTTAATCGTTATGGTGCTAATCCCGTGAAGTCCCATCAGGCGGCGATAGTGCCGGGCCCCCTGCCTCGAGGGGGTCCACCCATAACTACTGGTGGTCACCTTCCCCTGTGCTGTGGAGTCAAGGCACAGAGGAGTAGGTTAACCCTTTACAAGGCATAGCATCCGATTCCGGCCGATGCCATAAAACGCGCATAGCGTCCGATTCCGGCCGATACTATTATGCATTGTAAAATCGTGATCTCTCGGCTTTCCGACACTTCCGACGACTACTTTCGCTTTCACCGACAGCTTGACAACGTGGCCGCCATTTGTAAACGCGATAGTAGGAATTTGAACGGACTTTTAAGGACAATTTTTTATAGTTTTCAGGATTTTTACGCTGTTTTTCAAAATGGATTTCGGCGATTCTTCAAGTGATAGCCAAGATTTCGCTAGGTTCATTTTAAATGACATTAAAGGGCACGAAGTTGACTATTAATCGGAGCTAGATATCAGTGCAAAGCGTTACTTTGCATTAGCAGTCTGAGTCGGACTTTAAAGAAAGTGATTATGATTCTGAAAATGTGTTTGTAAATTGCCGTATAGATGACGGAAAATCACAAACAACATGCCATATTTCGTAAATATTTGTGTTCGTATATGGATTACCGGCAACAATCACGTGAGTAACATATTCTGCATGCTTTTCCCGTCATTGTTTTGTTTATTTAACTAAAATCGGTTGACTAACACCTTATTTGTGATGTTTTTACTAACGCGACTCGAAATTTTACAGAACCTGAAAAAATCTTGCCCATTCAGGGCTACAAAACGGACAAGCGTCTGCCCTGTAAAGGGTTAAGTTCCCGCTAATCATTGGTATCATGAAGGCTAATAGACTGCAATGGCTGGGGCATATAGAAAGAATGGAAGATAATAGGGAAACAAAGCTCGCTTACACTCAGGAAATAAATGACCGTAGACCCCGAGGTAGACCAAGAAGACGGTGGAGAGATAATATACATACAGACCTACAAGCACTTGGAATCGGTGACTGGCAAGAGAATGTCAACCAGAGAGACGAATGGAGACAGCTTGTATCTGCAGCAAAGAACCTCAATGGCTCGGAATACTGAAGAAGAAGAAGAAGAATACTAACCATGAATCCACGTATGCATTGGTCATGGACAAGGGCCATACATACCCCCAATAAGCTTAGATGGCATACAAACCATGTACATTGCTTTTTCGGCAGCATTTGTAACCATGTACATTGCTTTTTCGGCAGCATTTGTTTTTGGGAGCTCCATCATGAATATAGGGATTGAAATTGACTGCTGTGAAATATGTTGACTTTCCAGGGATGGCATTTTTAAAGTGATAACTTCAGTTGTAACTGTTGCTTTTATTAGACTTTATTGTGTTTTATTCTGAGTTAAAGTTAACAAATGTATCATATTCAATACAGATGGCGGGAAATTGTTTGTGAAGAGACATTTCAAAATACTATAAACAGTGATTACATATATCAGAAGATGAAATCAGGTGACTAGACAGTTGGTGACAAAATGTATTCCCATACTGTATTCACTGAGACACATTGTCATGTGTTCTGCCAACTGATATTGGCATTCCTGCCTTTCCACAAATCACAGTCCTTGGCATTCTGGATCACTTGGAACACACACCAAAATATTCTTTCCAAGTCATCAATCTTTGCCTCAAATATTTCCTGTTTCATGTACAGTGTGTATGTATGTTGTATTAAGCCACGCTTTGTTGAGGTGTGTATTTTATGCGTGTAACATTGCCCCTGATCATCCAACATTGTGAGCAATGTTTTTAAATATACTGTGTTTATGTTTGTTGTTTAAGCCACACTTTGTTGAGACATGTATTTTATTTTAATTTTTAAACATTGCCACTGAGTATCTAACATTTGGAGTAATTTGTTTAAATATACTGTGGTTATATATGTTATATTAAGCCACACTTTGTTGAGTTGTGTATTTTGTGCGTGTAACTTTTTCCCCTGATCATCTTTTTCACGTTTTGAGTCAATGTGTTTTTTTGACAGATTGGAGCTGAGCTGATGCTTCTTGGACTTCCAGTTAAAGATATCAGACTCATCAGGAAAGCTTCAGGTACAAGATTTCTCGCTCCTTGAACTGTTGTTTTGTATGTGTTTTCAGCTCATCTATGTGTTTGCTGATGTGTAGCAGTAATTGAGGATTACATGCATATACGCTAGGAACACTATTCATATTATTAGTTCAATGTTATAGTGTTGTTAGTGATGTTGCTGTACATTATGTTGAATGTATTTCAGATGCTGTCAAACAACACACAACCACAACAGTGTGTACTGTATCATATAATCTATTTCTTTAAACTAATGTGTATCAGACAATAGTATGGAGAAAAAAAAAAGAATGCACATTAAAACTCTCAAAGCCCATGTAATGCGTACTTGTTTGTGCAAGATCTCATTGGTGGTAAACAGTGATTTAATTATTGGGAAAATAACAATAGTTGTAAATGGTGTCCCCTGTATTGAATTCAAAATGGGAAACTGTAATTGAACATGTAAGAAAAGACAAATAAGGATCCTTTAACACGCACCTTGAGGTGTGTTTGGTATATCATGCTGGCTTCATTCTATTATAGAGCAGTTGACACTTGATGTGTAATTGCAAATTTTGCACTGACTGAATAAAATCTTGACTTCTGAGATTCTGTGACGGAGACACAAATATTTGATTGGTTTGTTATCAGTTTTGCTGTTTGCATAAAAAAAATGAAAAACAAAAACACATGCAAGTGAAAATGCTGAGCCAGGCAGATGATGACTTTCTACGCTTTGATGAGGTAAGTGTTTGACTCTGTTGGTTCTGCAATCTGATGCACACTTGTTTGTGAAGTTTGAATGTTTTATTTAACAAGCTTCGTTTCCACCTTGCTTACACAGGTGTCTCTCGAGGCTTTGCTTTTGTGGAGTTTCATAACGTATCCGATGCCCAGCGCTGGATGGAGCACACACAGGTTCATAATGCAGACAAATAATTTTGAAAGAGTGTTGTGGGATGTAGACTGTTTTCTCTACAACATCCACATTAATGCAGTTCTTGGTTTGGTCTGTGTGTTTATAGAGACTGGTCAGGTTTGAATTGGAACAATAGCGACTGCAGCAGTTTCTGACAATATAGAATGTAACAGGGTAGGTTTAGATGTTGCGGTGAAATTACAAATACAGCCCTGAATACTAATCCCATAAAAATGTCGGTGGCATATCCCTTTGGGAATAGTATGTATGGGATAGAGTGAGACCAGAAATAGCATATCTTTGTTGTCAATCTTTCATTGGTGTTTACTTTCTTATGTATGTTTGTTTCCCATTTGTCTTTGTGTCTCTCCCTTATTTACATGTGCATTATTTTGGAGACCAGGGATATGCCACTGCTGTTTTTATGAAGTGCAGTAGGTGGGGGATTGTATGTGTTGCTCCTCTGCAGAAACTTGGGGTTTGAAATAGCATATTCTTAGAGGATTGCCCATTCACGTGTAGAGTAGTTTGTATTGCTTCCTGCTCATCATCATCATGTGGTAAGTTAATTTAATGTGATGCTGTCATCAAAACCTAATGGAAAGATTGTAGATCCTAGTTCTGCTGCCTCATGCATTTTGATGCTCAGAATGTTCTGTGTCCGCCTTTTTTGGTCAAACTCTGGCTCTTTATCGTGGAACCATACCTGTTTTTCAGTTCCTGAAACATGGTGCTGTTTTTAAGCCCATTTTCTTACTTACTACTATGCTGTCCTTTTTATTTTCGATCGCATAACCTGCTAATTAAGCATAGTTCAGCCTTCCCATTTTCATACTATGCCACTCAGAAAAGAAAAAAAAAAACCAGAACAATGCGTGCTTTCTGGTTAAATAAAACTGAATAATGTTAGGGAACCAATCTCTACCAGATACTGTTGTGGTGGTAAAGATAGATTTCACTACACAACACATCTTCTTCTCTTGTCCCTTATCCCATATGAGGACATAGGCCCTCATTCTAACTGTTCTATCTTTTGCTATCCCGTGGCTCGCACCATGTCCTTCATATTATTCATCTGTTTTTAATCTCTTTGTTCTCCCACTATTTTGTTTGCTTTTATAATCTCTGTTTTCAGGTCTACCACTATTTTGCTCGCTCTTTGGGTTCCAGACAAGTCACTTTCTATTTGTACTATTCTCATATTTTCTGTGTTCTGTCCTTTCCAACACAAGCATTTCCTCAACTTGATCCACTGGAATTTATTGTCTCCACGAGTTCTATATTAGTGATTCTGTCGTGCCATTTTAGTCCCAATATCCTGAGCTGTCACTGATTAATGAATGAATGTAGTTTATTAGGGGATCTTTTAGTTCTCCATGTTCCTGATCGTTTAATGGCACAGATTTCACATTGGGAGTTAAATATTCTAAATTTAGCACTAAGTTTTTGTGTGTGACTTCCACACATTTCCTGGTGTTATAAAAGCTTCTCTTGCCTGTTGCATTCTTATTTTTAATATGTCTATCTGTTCCACCATCTTTGTCTTCATTGCTAGCTAAATAGGCCCACAGACTATATCACAGCTTTATAAGTTGATGTAGGCACCTCACTTCCCGACTACTGCTTCCACTGATTTGGTGGGTGCATAAAATTACTTTGACAAGTCATTGATAGGAAGGATAACCATTCTACTGCTAATAAATTTTAGAACATATAAAGTAAATAACTATTTCTATATAATCATGGCATATTGGGGACACAGTAATAGACCAATATTTTCTTGATCACATGGTACTCCATCAGTGATATGGCCAGTATCAAGCCACTCACTTTGCCTCCCAGAAAATATTCTGGTGCCCATTTTAAGAGGCTGGTTCACTGATGAAATGTGTGGTCTGGAGAAAACCCACTTCGAATGGGAGATTTAAACCTAGAACCACAAGGACGGCATGTGTGTGCATTAGCCACTATGTTTCCACAACCTGGTATTCTGCTGCAGATATGCCTGCAAATTTGAGTCATTGACTTGTTTAAGATGGGTTTATTTTATGAAACACTTTATCTGAAAAAATATTTTCTCACACTAATCTCATCATTGAGATGTATCAGCTGTCATTATATGATTAGCACCACACCTTATTTTTAAACCGTTTCACATCTGTTCCCTTATTGTCCTATATATATATATATATATATATATATATATATATATATATATATATATATATATATATATATATAGCATACGCTGTAGACAAATACAATTTATCCAGGGAATTCCAGGATACTTCTATGCTCATTCAGTTCAAAGTCTTATAGAGCCGTTTATTTAATTCTTTCACTAAAACAGTAGCATTAATGCACTATGTTTTTAACTTTGCTATACATATTCTGCAGTTTATTCACACAAGAAAATATATGTGTGAATATAGTTTTCTTCTTCCGTCTTTCATCCATTTCTCCTGAGATCCTTGTTAGTTGTCTACCTAGTTTTGTATTTACAGGTCATTGCCATCTTTCTAAGAGCTGTCATTCTAACCAAACAGTTCTTGTATTTCATGTGTGACAACATTGTTTTGTCTAAATAACAACGTGCAATACTTCTTTCCTGTGTTTCCAGCAAAGGAGATTTTCCTATTAAACATATTTGACTGAAGCGATCCAGATATCTGTTATATCTCTTAAGTCATTTACAACACACTGACTGCCTTTATTATTGTATTTATTTTACAGACAGAATGTTATAGAAAGTAGGGGGGCTGTTTAGTTTGCTGGATTTTAGATTAAGAATTAAGCTTACATTAAGTTTGAGGTAATGTGAATACACAATGTACATTTATGTTAACCAACGTCTTCACATACTTATCTGATTCTCTTGGACCAGTCTTCATTGCCCTGTTTGTGTTAACTTTGTTGTGCTTGTGTCTGTTCTCTGACATGCATTGTCCTTCGCCTCGCGGCGTGGCTTTTCATCTAAAGCTTGTGAGAGATTTGGGAATCGTTTGGCCCTGCCTCAAGTGTGGAGAACTCTGGATGCTGACGGTTGTTTTCTTTTCCACAGGGTAGCATTCTGCTTCTCAATCAGTTCCGGGCAAACATGGCATACAGCGTCACCCGTGACAGGGGCATAGTCAGGGACAACAACAACCTCCAAAGAAATGATTGGGTCTGCATCAAGGTATGGCAGTTTTATTGTTTATGTTTGTTAAAGCTAAATCTTGAGTAGCATTTTTGATTTCATTAAATGTATTCAACAAAACCACAAGTTAGGGTGGGCCAAAAGTATGTATACACTTCTGATCAAGTGACATTTTTATGGTTCATTATTTCTTGTGTGAGCTAATGTCATCAACAGTGAAGAACTTGAGAATATTGCAGACTTGGAATATCTTGGCTCCATAATCAGCACCAGTGGGGACTGTTAAAAGGAGTCAGGCGCAGGCTGGCCCTAGCAGTGTAGAAGTTAGTCTTGAGAGCCTTTGGCACAACCCCAGCGAAGACGTTAACATAACATGTTTGAGAACATGCACCTTTCCTGTGGCAACACAAATGTGAGTCGTGGACCATTTTGTAATTACTACACTAAAAAATTGGCGCGTCTGAGCTTAAATGTTGCAGAACAGTTTTTAGAATATCATGGCTCAAGAAGAAAATATTGATATTCTACAAGATCTTTAATAGCACTAAACCTCGGAAACATATAATTTGGTCATGTTAACCCTTTATAGGGCACACGTCTTTCCTTTTTTTTAAACTCTGAACGAGCAAGATTTTTCAGGTTTTCAGTAAGATTAAGGGTTACATTAGTAAAAACATAAAATTTATTGTGTTAGAGAACATATTTTTGTTAAAAAACACAGTGAAGGAAAATGAATGCAGATTCATTATTTTACTCGTGGGAAATAACTAATCCAATGTTGCCAGTAATCCACACACGAACACAAATATTTACAAAATACAACATTGTTTGTGATTGTCAGTCATCTATACACTATTTACAATCAGAATCACTTTCTTCAAAGTCTGAGAGATCCGAAGTGTGTAAATTGCATATGCTGATATCACTGATATGTACCTCTGATTCATAATCAACTTTGTGCACTTCAAAGTCTCTTAAATTTAACCCAGCGAAATCTCCACTATCACTTGAAGAATCGTTAAAATCCATTTTGAAAAAAAAAAACGAAGCATAAAAACCCTGAAAACTAAAAAAATCTGATCAAATTTCAAGAAAACACTTGCAAATGGTGCCCACACTATCAGGTTATTAGCAAAATGGGAAGTCTCGCAAAGTCTGGAGATCGCATGTTTACAACGCTTAGTTGTCACGGACGCTTTCAGATGTTTTGCCCGTTCGGTAGTAAGGACGTTTTTGGCCGCTGTGCCCTGTAAAGGGTTAAATGTCATTTGCTTGGAAAGAACAGTGATGGAAGGCATGGTTCCTGGAAGAAGAGGTAGTAAGGTTGACCAGCTCAAAGATGGACACAGGACTTTGCAGACACCTTGGGCACTAGGCAGGAGGAATGGCAAGGTGAAGAAATCTTTCAACAGGCCATGATGAGAGTGATGTTCTGCAGGCATATTGCTGCATAATGATGACATTACAGGTTCGAAGAGAGGTACCAGGAGTATTTCACCATTATAAAGACATATCTCTTCAAAACCACAGGTGGATCGTCCGCTCAGATCATACAGAGATCCAAGGTAGTTAGCCAGCTGACATGTTGGCTTCAACAACTAGTTGTTGGGGAAACTGAGGATGGACAACGGAGGTACACGTGTTGAATCTGTCCAACTGTTGTCGAGTGGCATGACATGTGGCAGTAGCCACAATGGAAGTCAAGGAAATAACACAATCTCCCTTGGTGAAATCTCAATTAAAGAGCTGGAATCATACATCTGTGTAGGTAGCAATGCAGACAGAGATGGGAGAATAGGTAGAGATTTTAAAATAATGCAGGAGCTAAGAGCTTTCATCACAGAAGGAAATTCATGGAATTCAAAAGAAGTTAAATTAATACCAGACTTGGAATATTTAACTGTAACATTACATCATTTCTACTGTAGGATCAGCGGCATGGAGAATGACTACAAGAATTACTATTAAACTACAAATGTTCATCACCTGGTGCCTAGACAGAATAAGACCGAACTACTATGGTAAAAATCACAGATATGGAGTTTATAAACATAACCAGATATTCCAGTGAATCAAGAGGTCAAGAAAACGTTCTGGATATGACACTTTGAGAAAACCTGAGAATGTCATAACTAGACAGTCTTTTCACTGGCACCCACAAGACAAACAAAAAAGGACAGAGAAGAGAATTAGAGAGACAGATGAATAAATGGGGGAGGACGTGTAGCAGTTTGCAGGAGATAACAAAAGATCAAATATGTTGGTGTGAGTTGTTTGAGGTTGATGAAGTATCAACATGTAAGATGAACATAACTGGATCAATACTGTACACCTACTTTTGGCCACCCTTGTGTAAATACAAGTGATAATGTAAGTGTTAAGGATGGTCATCTGGATTTTGTTTTTTTCCACGTTGTAAGAAATTCTTGCGCAATTTCAATTCCAGTGTTTGGGTCACAATTTCAAGCGCAGAGATTACTGTTATAATTGCAACCTTCCTCGTAAGGGTAAGTCATGGCTTTTGTTTCAGAAGTTTACAGCTAGTTTGACATATGTTCATCTAGGAATTTATGAGTTACATTGCAGTTTCGCAGTTAGGAAATGCAGCTCATTTCTTTTACATTGTGATTTGACAATTAGTAAACAGGCGATAAAATCCTTGGAAGCTTTGGAGATGTGGTTTTATAGAAGAATGCTGAAAATTAATTGGGCAGTCAAAATGAGCAATCTGGACATTTTCAGGGAAGCTGAGTTACAAAGCCAACTTTATCACAAACATCAGAAAGAAGCAGTCATCGTTTTTGGGGGCCACATTATAAGAAGACAAAAACTGGAACATGTTACAGCTGGAAAGAATTGCGGAAAGTGTGATAGAGGAAGACATGAGAAGATTTTTGACAGTCCTGTTTCATGGCATGGAAGGGGATCAACACATGAATTGATCCAATACATTGGAGATCACAATTTGTGGATAGACATGATCACCCACGCCAGCTGACAAGGCACTGGATGATGATGCTGACTAAAAATTGAGAGGTCAGGTGTTGCATATACATATCATTGTATGATTCAGAAACATGAACTATAAACAGTCAGTGAATGCAAAACTGAGGCATTACTAATGTGTCTGAGTTTGTAAGTATAAGGAATCTTATGGCAATAGAAGAAAACAAACAGTGAAATCTTATAAATATTGGGACTAAAGAAAACAATAGATGCTGTCAATTTTTTTTTTTTGGCATATCCTTTTTAAAGGACATTGCTGTTAACACCAGCATTTTACTGCTGTTGTTGATGTCTTGGCAAGTTTACATTCAGTAGTTTGTCATTGCTTTCTGAATGACAAGCTCCCATACCAATTCGTTAAAACCCAGCGTAGTGCGGTCTGCTGTCAAAGCCCTTAGCCACAGATACCGGCAATGTTAGGCAGTTAAAATACTTTAGGCTTAATAAAGAGACTTAACTCATTGTTGAAAGATGTGCTAGAAGAAATAGTATAAGGAAAGTGCACAAGAAGACAGCATTACATATGAGTGGATGGCATCAAGACTGGGTGAAGTCCATCTGAGTGCATCGTGAAGTTGCAGGACTAAAAATACTGGATGCTTATTACAGCTGACTTTTAGTAACGAAATAGCATGACAAAATACGATTCTAGCATTTGGAAAGAACATGATGTTATTCTTCTTCTTCTGCATTCATCCGGATTTTTGTGTGTGGATGTGACTGCGTTGTGTCTGTTTACAGCAGAGCTGCGTTCTTGCGCCATCAGGCCGACACATCCGACTTCTGCGGGCTATTTGTTGAACGGGCTAACCTTCCCAGTCACATGATGTTATTGGCCTTCTTAGTTCTTTGGTGTAATTATTATTTCTGTGGATAGTCACTTTAGAGAAACAGAAGTTTTCATTGATTTCCATGAGAGCAGTGGAGGCACAGATATGGAATTTGAAAGACACAAGAGATAATCATATTGTAGTTATTGTCATGGAAAGTGTCCTTTCAGATATTAAAGGTGATTCCATGGCAGATACCGCTAGTACTCTTAGACCATCAAATGTTCTAGACCATAGGATAATAATGAGGTTGTGGTGTCAGTTACCTTCCTCCACATTTCCTTCCCAGACAATTCCCGTAAATGTATACAAATTATGAATTAACCAGCCTTACACCAGCCCTCCTTGGTAGCCTCTATGCATGGTATGTTACAGTGTTACTAGTCTTTGCTTTCCTTATAGGTTCTGGTAACATACTCATGCAACGTTATCGTGTGGTAGGGGTGACCTAGAAATGGAACTCAAGACTGATGGAGCGGCTTGTTGGTCTGGATTTTGCTGACAACATTGCTCTCGTGTCCCACAACAAAGCCGGAAGCAAGTTGGGCTAAACGGGCTTCATGGCAAGTTACAGTGGTTGGATCGGAGGCTTGATATCGGGAAGGACAGAGATAATGAGAATAAATGAAGCAAATGATAATCTGATCTTTTTGGCGGGAGCTCACTTCAAGAGGTGGCTTTGGGCACTTGTTTCGGCAACAGTGTGTACAGAGATGGGGGAAATAGATGAAGATATTAAAATAGGAATGCAGGAAACTTCCTTCTTCTTCTGTGTTTATCCAGAGTTTTTTTTCCGGACGTGATTGTGTTGTGCCTGTTTACATCAGAGCTGTGTTCTTGTGCCGTTAGGCCGATTAATCCGACTTCTGTGGGCATTTGTTGACCGGGTTAACCTTCCCGGGGAATGCAGGAAACAAAAGGGGCTTTCATGGCACTGGGAAATTTGTCGAGGTGAAAATAAAATGGACCTGGTGCCATACTTGGGGTGTTTGGCCCTGGCATTAGGTCAGTGTTGCTGTGTAGACTAGGGACATGGGGAACGACTGGAATGGTTGCTAATAAATTAAAGACATTCAGTGGTTGGTGTCTGATGGAGTGGAATGACTGGAATGGTGACAGAACCACTGGTACTGAGCTGAAGGAGAGCACTGGATGGACTCTCGCAAATCAAGAGGTGGGGAAAGGTTGCTGACAGTGGATGGGCACACATTGAGCAAGCCTGATGATAGTATTGCTGGTCCTGTGTCTGGAGCCCGCAAGGCAGGCAAAGTGGGGGGAGACCTGGGAGAACGTGAAGAGTAGAGTTAGGGACAGATGAGTCTTGTGGGGAGGCCATGGAGGTAGTTTCAGTATGTGGCAAAAGATACAACTGCTTGGCGTCAATTAGATAAGAGCTGCAGTTAGGGTGGGGAGTGGAAGATGAGGTTACCTCTTAGAGGAACTTCTGGAACTTATTTTATGAGGTCCTGTCTTCCTTGTCTCCACCTTGTTGCGATATAGGGGTTTTGTGAACCAATGACCCTAAGTACTGCTGGGAATTGTAAGCCATGCAATGTACCATTTTCTGAAGCTGGGCTTACCCCGGAGCCAAACTGGAAGAAAAACTGCCACTGCTGGGAATTGAACTTAACACTTCTGACTTGGTGAGCAAGCTGACTGATCACTGTGTCACATTGACTGCCACTGACTAATGAGTTCTTTTAAATGATAGCAAATTTTGTTTTTCGCTTGGAGTGAGGGGTGTTGGGTGACACATTGTTGTTTATATGAATAAAAAAAAAATACACTGCTTCACTTGAGATTGCTTATCTTAATATAGTTTCAGCAGCCCCTGATACTGACTGTATCACTCGAGGCATGTAAAAAGATCCCTCACTAACTTCATTGACCATATAGACTTTCAGAATCATCAGTGCCGTTTAAGTTTTGGTTTGGTGATGTGGTCTTTTGAGTATGATAGTGATAGTTTCTCAGCTCTTTTCTAATGTACATTTTGTTATTATTATTTTGTTTTTAATTACTTCCAGAGTCCGAGAAGGGCAGATCGTGTTACGGGCAAGAGGAGATTGGGACTAATCCTTGCAACAGTATGTGATAACAGTGTTATTTTATGAGATAATGGATTGTGTTGTTTATGCTCTGTGTATTCTGATGTAAGAATTAGTTATATTGGTCAATTCCCTTGCTCCGTGCTGTATGGATGGGGTTTACAGCTGCTATTACTTTGCCCTTTCTGTCCCAAGTTACACACAATGTGTGAATGCTATTTTTGATGTATATCATGCGGTGTGATGTGTTTGATTAGTTCTTCCTGCATATCAGCTATTCTTGATGTGTGCGATTCAGTATGACGTGATATCTTTTCTTGATTTGTGCCATTCAGTATCACATGTGAAATCTATTCTTGGTGTGTGCCATTCAGTCTGGCATGTAATGTCTATTCTTGAAGTATTCCATTCACGTGATATCCCTTCTTCATGTGAGCCATTCATCGTGTTGTGTTACACGGCATGGATCTGAAATATATACAATGAATAAAGGTTATGAACACGTGTGGAGGCATTTGAAATGCAGTTATCAACAATGGAAAGAACTAGCTGCATTGGAAAAATTAAACAAAGTTGTGGAAAATAGTGTAGGAAGACTTCATTTCTTAAATACAAAAGTGTTATTGCTTTGATAAATTTCAAGATACGAGGCAAAATCAGAAAGATTACTAGATTGCAAAATACTTGAGAAAGCTCAATGGGAACATTTTAAGGCTTGTCTTCAAAGATACGCCAGCTCCATAGTGAAGGGGTTACGGATGCAGTACGTAATCCCGCATACCACACTCAAAATACAGCCATGGGTGATTGTGCAGCAGACCGCCTTGCATTGGTATTTTAAAAATGGTATGGGCGCCGGTTGTTCAGAAAACAATGGAAAACTTCTGACTGTAAACTTGCCAAGAGATCACAAACAGCCAAAGAATGCTGGAGTTCACTGTGATGTCATGTAAAGGATATGCAACTAACTTCAAAGATACTGATGTATGTATTAATGCAGGTATACACAAAAGTAAAGAAGGAACACAAAATTAACAAAGATAGAATGATTAGAAATCTGTGCAACCAACCCATACTGAAATACTAAATGACTAGTATCTGTCTTCGCAATACCCTTACCGCTGTGTGTAATGTGTTGAAACTTGTCAGATATCTAGACGACATAAGTTATGTCTTGGCAAGACAGCAAGACAACATATTGTGAATATCTTGTATATATTTTAAAAATATGTCTAATAGTTGTGTATGCTTTCTTTGCTTTAATGTGTATTAACTGGAGTCCAGTTAAAATTGACAAGTATATTTCTTTCAATTCTTTGACAGCACTAATATTTCGAGGCCTTGATGCGCTAACAACTGAAGAAACTTTAGTGACTGCACTTTCCCATGCCTGCGCCCCACATCCCATAGCACCCATAAAAAACATTATCATTGTTCGTGACAATTTGGGCACTTCCCGGGGATTCGGTTTTGTGGAATTCCATTCGGTGTCTGCGTCTACACACATGTTGGACACACTGAGTAAGCTGGACCCTCCGCTGGAAGTTGATGGCAAGCAGTTGGTGATCTACTATGCTAAAAATACATTTAATACAACGTAAGTGATACTGCATATGTAAAATGGTTTGTGTGTGCTTCATATCATCGATCACAGAAGTCATTGTGCATAATTTTATATTTGTGTTTACACACTGAGATAGTTTAGGAATCATGTCATTGTAATTTTTAAAAGATATCTATTATCCATCCATTTATGTGGAAAATGAAATATTTTGGATTTGAAAAAAGACATGTTAGTGTAGAAAAGACATTTAATGGATGGGAGTTACAGGGGGAGGGTGAGAAGAGGAAGACTATAATGTAGATAGATTTAAGATGTGCCGTATTATTTACATATAACAACGCAGCAGGATATCTGGCTTATGATATAGACACATTTTGAAAGGCTCTTATGGGTGGTGGGGGGCATGCGTGCGCTGTTTGTTGTTGTTGAATTTTTTGAACCAGATATAATTCCTGTGCAGCATTGAGATTAGTAAATGGTTGCCATTCTGAGGAAATTAAGGTTTGGACTGACTTTCATTTGCCTTCCAAATCCACTGAGATGTACATGGTATAAATATTTCATCATGGGTATATGACCCATTTATGGTATGAGGGGGGGAGCCACTAATATATGACCCATATTTTCAGACCTTACTGTGATTATTGGACTTGTCAAGACGGGTGCCAATTGTGGCCTACTGCGTGTGTTGTTCAGCCACCGAGCAGGGAAATGTGTAGCAGAGAGGATGAGATGATTGACTCTAACTTATAAATTAGATTGTTCTAATGATACCACATATCAGCCTGATCTTTGTGGTAGTGAGAATTGGATAAGAGCAGAAAAACTGGGTGTATTTTTACAATCCCTTGGCAGTTGGAAATTGCTCAATATGAAAATTAGAAAACAAAGCCACAAAAAGGCTATTTATTTTTTGTGCTGTTCACACATTTGCATCTTCACAAAAGGGGTTTATAGGAGGATCAACTTTATTGCGTCAGGTTTTATCCCATATGGCTCAGTCTCTTTCCCCCTGGGTGGTCTGCCGAAAGCATTGGACAAAGCACTAGCTCCAGCGGCGACCACCAGGAGTCCCTGAGAAAACCGCACTTTTGGACCGAATGGTGGAGACAAATTGACCGCATAACCTTTGGAGTGTCAGGCAGGCTGCTTAACGACTTCACCACGGAGACCCACTTTGGTGAGATTTGTTTAGAGAGACAGACAGCATCTATGATCTATGGGAGGACACTGGTCCACTTATAGATGTAAGCATCGCCACTGGTGTTGTTCTTTCACAAACAAAATCAAACTCTTCAGTCACCTGACCGTAATAATAGTCATTCTGAGACATGTTCTACTTCTTAGTGGGTTAAGTAGCCATTTTTATCCATTTATTGCAACAATGTTCTCTTTAAAGACACATTTGTTTGATGCTTTCAGGATGGCCTACATTCAGCAACAGGCCCAGGCACAGGTAATTGACTATAGTATAGTAAAGGGGTGAAAGCAGTTCAGATTCATTGTAGTATTGATGTGTGAACATAGTTATACACTTGTTCAGTTTGTTATGGCACTTCTATTGCTCACAACTACCACAAAATTGTTACTTTACTCTATTTTTCACCTATATTCTCTCCCACCTGTCTTCTTTCAGTCCCTCTATTTTAACTCATTTCTTCTCCCCCCTGCCTCTCTCTCTCTCTCTCTCTCTCTCTCTCTCTCTCTCTCTCTCTCTCTCTCTCTCTCTCTCTCTCTCTCTCTCTCTCTCTCTCTCTCTCTCTCTCTCTCTCATATGCTTGTCTGTTGCTTTTCTCTGTTATTCACCTCTCTCTTCTATTTCTCCCCCTATTTTCTTGTTCTCGTTCCCTCTCTCCCTCGCACCCTGTTATCTATCAGTCTGTTAATTGTGCTTGTTACAAGAAATGTTTCCATTGATATCTAATTGACTGTTTTTGCTTGTCCAACACATGTAGTACTATGATGGCGGTTACTATCAACAAAGTGGCCAATACTTTGATCCAGTCACACAGCAGTACTACGACTACTCACAGTACTACGCACAGATGGGAGTGGCCAGTGCAAACATGAAGGGAGAAAGTAAGCAAGTGACCTCTCTCACATTTCATTTAAAGATGTAAAAATTGCCATCTGTTTTATTTGTCTGTGTTCTACTCTTAAGTTGTAGAGGAATGGAAAGACCTTGAATGATTTATTGGGGAAATACCGGGTGGAATGATCACATATGATCTATAAAGTGTAGGGCTTGCACCATATGCTCAGTATGTCTCAGGGCAAGCGGTAGGGTCGTTTACTTTGCATACATAATATATTTGTTCTGAAACCCTTTCACCAGTTTGTGTGTTGACCTAGTGTATCTGATATGTCTCTTTTTAACTCCTTCTTCCCTATGTTGTTATTTTAACTCTGTTAGACCCAAACATTATAGCATACATTCTTGGAATAGAAGGAGTTAATTTCATGTTAGTAGTCTCATTGGATATATAATCTAGTTCCAAGTTTTCTTATGAGCAAACTTAAACATTTCAGGTGTGTGCAGGAAAATATTTTCAAGATTACAACTTGTTTAATTTAATTTGTATACAAGAAATTAATCTTTCCGCTACTTGAGCTGGAACCCTCACAGCCATCATTAAGCCAGTGCATTTACCATTGCCACCATCGTATTACTGGCCTGAAAGGAAAGCTAAGAATAGTAACACCACAGCATACTAAGCATGTCATGGGAGACTACCGTGTGTTCATGTAGGGACTGCTTGGAAATTTAAGTTGCAGAGTTCAACCATTCATAAGCAGGACTTCAGAAATATGCAATGGGCTTGTTTTAAGATGGGTGAAGATTCATGTTCCATTGGGAGACCAAAGGCAACAGATGAATTAATAGTTTCACTGCTACAAGCCATATCTATCATGTCAGTTGACTCGGTCCAAAGACTGGTATGAGGTTTCTGAAGATGTCACTATACCATGTACAGTTGTGTCACATTCTCATATAATTTCCTTGAGAGATGTGGTTTTCCCTTGCTTTACACAGGCTTTTTGTATAAGTTTAAATTATTTCTATATGCTTTCTCATGTATTTGATTGGCTAGGGCTATTGTTTTCAAGAGCATCTCAGGTATGATTGTCTAAACAAGATTATTCTGCTGATAGACTCATCTACATTCAACATTATGTTTGTTTTAGTACAGACGATTTGTCTGACATTTCAGGTAATGTTTGTTGAAAACATTAATTCTGTTCAATTTCTGTAGACACAGCAAATGCAGCAGCGGCTGTAGCCCAGGCAGCAATACAGCAGGCACTGGCAGTAAAGAACCTCCATAAACAGGTATTCAGCTTTGACAATGGTTGCGTTTGAAATGTGGACCTGCAGTGACTGAAATGCAATGTTGGGTTATATTCCATGTTGAGCGAATATTTGTGTCTGTAAAAGACCTTAGCCCTAATTGCAGATAAAACAAAAGTAAATGGTAATCACAAAGCAAAGGTGTACTATCAGAATGTAACATTGTAGCAAATGGAATAGTTCTGAAGCAGCTAAATGAGATCACATATCTGAACACCGTTAAAAATAGTCAGTACATTAAAAATGTGAGATGGAGATTTAACTGAAGCCAAAGCAAAATGATTTTGTACATCTTTGCCAGTGAAGGCAAGAAAGAGAGATATACAACCAGTTCTGATGTATAGCAGTGAATGGTGGAAAGCTTAAACAGTTAATTGAGAAATGGCTTGGAGAGTACTGAGATGTTGCTCTATAGAAAATTGCTGACAATACATTTGAGATTTGGTTATTTGTATCAGAAGTAGAAAATCCACATCCTTTGAATACGTTAGACAGGGTAAACTGGAAGATGTCATGACAACGGAAAGGTTGAAGGGGTAGTATGGCAGGGGAAAACAGAAGATTGTAGATAGCTTCACATCAAGGTCCTCCAAAGGCCATATTTTTTTTATTACTGTATTTGAAATGATTGGTAACACATGTCGCAGAAGACAAACACGACTTCCAATGCCATACAACATGGGCTGTAAGAATATTGGTGATCTGTGTTGAACTGAAATCTATATGAAATGATGGTCTTATATTTTATTTAAAAAAACATGAAATCTTATTTTAAAATGGTCACAAATTGAGCATGCAGGCCTATCTTACATTCAACCCTTCAACCACTCATCTTTTGCATATGATATATTATGCCTGTAACAAAATGTAGGAAAAGATACTAATATGAATGTTGAGCATATAAACAATACAGACTAAAGATTTTATTAGATATACTTAAATGCATGCATGTACATTTATTGACATGTAAGAAAGTCATTGCACTATTGAAAAGTTTGCCATAAGTTACAATGTTACAGAAAATTCTTGTATATTTTGTAATCAGTTTTCTTGATTTGAATACATGTATCATGATGTTATAGTTTCATTTAGGTAAACCTTCTGAAAGAAATGAAGATAAAAATGCTAGTGTCTTATTTAATGATGTTTTGTTTGAATACTTATTTTACAGTTACAGAATAAAGTTATGCCTCAAGCAATCAGTAAGACGGTGACAGTCAACGGCGTGGAATATCCTGTTTACCGTAAGCTGTCCTAAACAAATCTTTGTTTCTTGTAAACACAGAATGTTTAAAAACTGGGTAATTTAGGTACATATAGTCTAAAGTTAGAGGTCGATGCAGCTGAAAGTATTAAAGCGCTCATGCTGAAGCTTCCAGCACATTGATGTCGATGTATGGGTTTTATTCCCTGCACTAGTAAGTCAGGCTTGAATGTTGAGTTATTGTTCAGAAAGATTGTGTCCAGAAAACGCATCACATTGTCTAGTAAATCCACCTGGGGTTGGGGTGTATCGCAGTGTCCTGCAAAGGACATACAACATATTTTTAATAGTCTTAAGTTAC
This sequence comes from Cepaea nemoralis, assembly GCA_014155875.1. NCBI lineage: Eukaryota > Metazoa > Mollusca > Gastropoda > Stylommatophora > Helicidae > Cepaea > Cepaea nemoralis. Next base: position 41,890 of record JACEFZ010019241.1, read on the forward strand.
AGACACTTTAATAAATACAGTTTGCACGAAAAGAAAGTCAATTTGTCCATATTCAATCTCTAGATTTTCCCCTGTTGTTACACATCAGAATGATAGTCCAGACCTCTAGTACTCACCCAAACTTTCCTTGTTATTGTTTCATTTGTCTGTGTGTTGACCTGCAATTGAAATGGAAAATATTGTTTTTATCAGTCAACTGTATGATTTTGGACAGTTTGTCTATTGTTTCATGCAAACCAGAGATGTTCAAATTTGAAATTACCAAAACAATACACCTTCAACTTAGGCCATTGTTCTTGAAGCACTGTATGCAAGCATCGGTTGCTTGAGGAACATTAGGAGTAATGGTATTGCAGATTTGTGTGTGGATCAGTACTGTAAACAGTTGTCAATAGATATCCGATTAAGCTGTAATTTTTAATTAATAAGATACGTTGATAAGCAATCATTTCAAACAAAACTTTGTTAAAAGACAGTAAGGAATCTCTGTTTTCCCCATGTTTAGGGGATAAAATAATGCTTATTTGTGTAGCATTCAGAGATTTTGGCAACAGAGTGCCAACAATAATTGCAACACAGCGGACTATTGCACCAAAAGCATGTCAGTTGTAGTTTCTCAAATTCGCTAAGTTTTTATATTTTAAAGGTTAATGAATTTGTGATCCAATTAACTAAAGCTGTTGGTATATTTATGTGGGTTTGTAGGTATTCAAATGATTATTTGAGTAGAAAAAAAAAAGGATTACAGAGTAATGAACAATCTTTTACTAAATTCTGAAGTGATTTTCTGGGCATGATCTATGTGGTGTGTTCAATAATTGTTTGAAATATTCACACTTGACCCAGAAACAAGCAGTATCACTGTTAGAGAAATAAATTCTCAGCTGTTTATCTGCACTCATATTGAGTAAAGACAGCGGTAGAGCATGTGATGTGTGATTCTGAGACACATTTGTAACCTTGTCGGTGCTACAGTGTGCACTGTTGAGATTCTCCTTGTTGCGATCAGACTATGTACCACTGCAATCTTGCATAGAGACAGAATGTAAAAAGGACACATAAAGATGATAGTGGTGGCACATTTAATTTACATTAAAAATACATACAATACAGAGAAGGATGCTGCAGGTATAAGGTATCCGTATGCAGTGGGCATTATCCTTTACTGGTCTAACTAGACCAATCACTTAGGAACCTGTGAGTTAGACAGAGGTCTAGAAATTGGGGCATTATTGACATAAACCCTTGGGCAATGAGTTTGCAAGATGGGGAATTTGGGATAGATAAAGAATTGAAATGGAAAGAAGCTGGACAACACAAGAGGGATTCTAGACTGGAGCCCTGTGGTGGAAGATGGGAATGAGAAGACAAGCGAGAACCTTGTGGACTGTATAGATGAAAAGAAGATTGGGATGGTACTAATATGAACAAAAATTTCAAAATAGTTGTCATCACAGAGCAGCTGTTGCAATATTATATTTGACATAGATGTAAAAGGTGTGATGTGTCTGTCAGTTTCATTTGCTATGTATTAGCAGTCTTTATGTTGGTGTCCTCTGAAACATTTTTCAAAATTGATTTTGAAAAAACTGATGGAATGAAAATTTGCTTTTCCTTGTATAATTACAGTTCTCCCTGACATATTTAAAATCATATGATACATAATAATTGATGTTAATCTTTTGGACTTAATTGCTTTCTGACGGTCTGGTGCCACCTGGTGCACGTGACAACATCTACCGTGTGAGGCTGCTCCTAAGGGGCGGGGCACCCATTTATGCCATTCCTCTGATTTTCTATTCAAACTACAAAACATGATTTTCTTGGCATCTGTCAGGAAGGTAGTTTGCCATTGCTTTCCTTCTCAGTAGTGACCATACAGGTCTATGACTGTAGCCATTTTCTCCAAAAAGAGATCCACTGCCTACCATCGTGACATTGGCGACCATAACCTACAACTGTTTGTTAGTGGCTCTTCAACTTCTGCACTCATGGTTTCATGTGATCCTGATCGGGTAGCTAAATGGGTACTCCACCTTACCCAAGGGTGTACTGTAGGCTAGTGGGGGGAAGGAGGCACCTTCTCCTTTGATAAGGGATACCCCTATCCCACCACCAATACATTGTTGTATGATTATAATTCTCCCAAACATATCCAAAATGTGACGATACATAATAATTATGTGTTGTATGATTTCAGCTCCCCCAGACACATCCAAGTATCAATACGAGGAAACTTCTGGGTACTACTATGATCCGGTAACCCATCTGTACTATGATGCAAATTCACAGGTAATTGTGACCCCATATCAATATCAAGTGATCAGACATATTTTTATCAACTATTTGTAGACAGTGGAGTTCTGAGAAATGTGTTAAACTGTGTCAATGATAGAATTGCTTCCATCACTGACTACTTATGACAGAATTTGCTTTGATGGCATTCAGGCATGTATGTTGGAAAGTCGTTAGTCATTACTCACGATTCCAACTTCATGGCAACGGGTCGTCCCCATTATGCTCCGTTCCTGTGCCAGTGAATATCACACAAAATGCTCCTCACTGTCCTATGTGAAAAGTGGAACAAACACGAGTCTCGACAAACCAACAGCCCTCAAAGGTACACTGCACAATACCGCTGCCAGAATGCCAACACAAAAGTCCTCCATAAAAAATAGTTCATCATTGATGGAACGGCAGTAACTAGAAAACCAGCAGCCACATATTACTGCATAAGGCAAACCAGTCAGTTCTGCGACGAAACCGGCCGCCATTATTCTGAACTAGTTGGAAAGTAAGGGGAGATGTGGCAGTCAGGTCTTGGTGTCTGCTTGAGGGGGGGGGGGGGGGGTGTGTGTGTGTGTGTGTGTCCTGTGATGAAGTGGTCAAGCTGCTTGCCTTGTACTGTGAAGTTTATAGGTTCATGTTCAGACCACGGGTGCAGTTGTTCCTGGAGACCTCTGGGAGTCATCACTGGTGTTGCAGAGTTTGTGCTGTGTGCTGGAGGAGGAATGATGTGTTTTCCAACGAGCTCACAGCTCTGATCTAAACGTACACAAAATGCCCAAACGGTGACAGAATATTGGGTGACTTGAGAAAAATATACATGTGCCCTGTTTGTATGTGCTATGTTCAATAATGGATTGAAGAATTCCAAGTTGTGGTCTTGAAAACAGACTGTCAGTGTATGAAAAATATATTCATGGCTATTGATGAGCACTTGTATTGAGTAAAGGAAATAAGTGGCGATCAGACTATGCACCATTGCAGTCTTGCATAGAGACCTAATGTAAAAAGGACACACATAAAGATGAGAGTGGTGGCACATTTAATTTACATTATAAATACATACAATACAGAGAGATGTTCAGTTGAATTTTCTCAATTTTGCTGCAATTTTTATATTTTAAAGCCAACCCACCACAATCTAATAAATTAGATTATTCAAATTCTCTGGTTAGAATCTGTAAATTATGTAATTTTTGGATTAGAATTTGTGGCACCATCAGCATGAACTCTTTATTGGTCACTGAAGAGGGGATGGGGCTCGTGTGGGTATTTTCTGAGTGCAGTGATGGTGATTCTTGAACTAGTATAGATACACTACATTCATTTGCAGTATTTTGCTGCGGTTATGTAGGTAGAAACACGATCTAGTTAACAATCATATCAAGTAATATCTGGTTCCAAACTTGTGCTCCCTTGACTTCAGTGGAGAAAACAAAGGAACTGAGGTGACTAGCTCTCTTTCTTGCCGTCTCTTCTTCAGAAAAAAATGTTTGGTATCCATTTTACAAAAGCCTTATTAAACCATAGTGCAAATCATCATATGTGCTGCCAAATGGGGTAGGTGTTATGTATCTCTGCAGATCTTGGTTCTTGGTGCTCTACAGATGATATTCTTCCATGCCACTGTCTTACGTCATCTAGCGTCATTTCTCTTGGTGTGCCTCTCGGACTGCTATTGCTAATTCCAGTGGTCATGATGTTTTCCAATGCCTGTCTTCTCATTAGATAACCAAATATCGCTGTTCTAGTATAAATGATTGGAAATAAATCCCACTCTGCTGTTAGAATAAAGGCAATAGAGTAATTAAATATGGCTTTTTATGTATGTCTGAACACTAATAAGTGTATGTTTTGGTTACAGTACTATTACAATTCTACAAGTGGGCAATTCATGTACTGGGATGCAGAGAGGTCAACATATCTGCCTGCTCCAGATGGTACAACAGTGAACAAGGATACTCCGCAGGACAGTCAGAACAAGAAGGACAAAGAAGAAAAGAAAGACAAAGAGAAAGTGAAGATTGCAAAGAAAATTGCAAAGGTATGTGTTGGTTAAGGACACTGTTGGATGTTTGACTATGACAGAAATACTGGTTAGAGATGAGGTGAATGTCTGTATTATTTGCAGTTGTAATCTGTAATGTATTTGTAATGTATGCATTCTTTGTGATTAGAATCTGTTGTCTATGTATTCTTTGTGATTAGAATCTGTAATGTCTGTATTCTTTATGATTAGAATCTGTAGAGTATGTATTCTTGGTGATTAGAATCTGTAAGGTCTGTATTCTTTATGATTAGAATCTGTAGTGTATGTATTCTTTGTGATTAGAATCTGTAATGTATGTATTCTTTATGATTAGAATCTGTAATGTCTGTATTCTTTATGATTAGAATCTGTAGTGTATGTATTCTTTATGATTAGAATCTGTAATGTCTGTATTCTTTGTGATTAGAATCTGTAGTGTATGTATTCTTTATGATTAGAATCTGTTATGTCTGTATTCTGTATGATTAGAATCTGTAATGTCTGTATTCTTTATGATTAGAATCAGTAGTGTATGTATTCTTTGTGATTAGAATCTGTAATGTCTGTATTCTTTATGATTAGAATCTGTAGAGTATGTATTTTTTGTGATTAGAATCTGTAGTGTATGTATTCTTTGTGATTAGAATCTGTAGTTTATGTATTCTTTGTGATTAGAATCTGTAGTTTATGTATTTTTTGTGATTAGAATCTGTAGTGTATGTATTCTTTGTGGGTATACAAGGGGGAGTCAGTAAGTCACACATTTCTGTGGGATGGCAGGTAAATGTAGTGGTGTTTTCTACAGGTGTCATTAGGTGACAGCAATATCAAACTTTATACTCCAGTTTGTCAGGTGGCGGTAGGTGTCTCATGCGCAGTGCATAAACAAAATGACGACTATACTTACGGAGTGTACAACCAAAGAGCAAAGTGCTGTTGCGCGTTTTTTGTGGGCAAAAGGATTGCCTGCAAAGGACATTCATAAGGAAATGCTTCCTATTTATGCTTATAAATGTTTGCCCCGTAAAGCGGTGCATAGCTGGGCAGAAAAATTTTCTCAAGGACGCTCTAAAATTGTTGATGAAATCTGGTCTGGTCATCCTGTTGAGATTGCAACAGAAGCATCCGTTCAGTGGGTGGAGAGGTGACAGGCGAGTAACGATAGACTGTAGCATCTGCAATAGGATACTCACATGGTTCAGCACGCAGCATAATGCATGATCGATTGAAATTTAAGAAAGTGTGCTCAAGGTGGGTACCCAGACAATTGAAGGAGGAACACCAAATGAACCGATTTGGCCTGTCCTTGCATCATCTCTGTCGATACAAAGATGAAGGAGAAGACATGCTGAACAGGATTGTTACAGGGGACGAATCATGGGTGCATCACTTCAAGTCTGAATCAAAGCGTGCTTCATTGCAATGGAAACATCCTTCTTCATCAAAAAATTCAAGGTTACGCCATCAGCAGGGAAGGTTATGCTGACAGTGTTCTGGGATTGTCAAGGCGTGCTTTTAACCAATTTCAAGAAGAAAGGTGACAATGTGAATTCTGAATCATACTGTGAAGTTCTATCGATGCTTCATGATGCAATTCGAAGAAAACGTCCTGGACTGCTGACTATAGGAGAGTTTGCTTCTTCACGACAATGCCAGACCACATACGGCTTGATTAACTCAGGAGAAAATTAACCAACTAAGGTGGGAAGTTCTGGAACATCCACCTTACAGCCCCGACTTAGCCCCTAGCGATTTCCACCTTTTTGGTCCACTGAAAACCCACCTTGGCGGGAGACATTTCGCGAATGACGCAGAAGTTGAATGTGAAGTGAAAACGTGGTTTAGAAAACAGAGCACACATTTCTATGCAGCCAGTTTGGGAGGACTGATAAAATGATGGGATAAGTGCATCAATGCTGGTGGAAATTATGTTGAGAAATAAAGGGACAATGTATGTATAAAAATAAACTGGTTTCAAGTTATCATATTAAGTTATTTTTCTACAGCCATTTGTGACTTACTTATTGACTTCCCCTCGTAATATGTAGTGTATACGTTGAAATGTGTAAGGCGATATGAAGGTATTGAGTATATATGAAGTTATTTACAGTAAGAAGAAATGATAACATTAATATGTTTGAGAATTTCTATATGAAAAGACAAAATTTGTAACAATCATGGCCATCCAGTGACAGATGTAGAGTTGAGAATTGGGCCATGACATCAGGTGGGGTAATCAGCTAACCCCATTGCTGCATTTTCTTCCTTTCTGTTACCTGTTTAGTGAGGCAAGATCACCCTTGTCATCTAGATAAATCCGCAAACTGGGGATTGAATCCGCTTTGCAGGCCAACTCACCATTAGCCACTATGCTGCAACTTTTCTTGGAGCATTCAGTAAAAAGAAAATGTGTAAAATCAGGATAAAGATAGTGGCACCAGGGCCTCAACTATTAGAAGACAGCATAATGATAATGTTAGATGAATATATGGACAGTGGAAGACAGCAAAGTCCTAATGTTAGGCGAATATACAGACAGTAGAAGACAACATAGTGATAATGTTAGGTGAATAAACGGACAGTAGAAGATAGCATAGTGATAATGTAAGGTGAATATATGGACAGGAACGTGTAATGAAAGAACCATTTCTTCTCATCTCCAGGATATGGAAAAATGGGCTAAGAGCTTAAATGCACAGAAGGAAGCTCAGAAAGAAGGTGTCAAGCGGGTGTACGGGCCGTCGGATGTGATGACCGAGTCACGGTATGAATCTGCGTCTGCAGACGCAGGGTTTGCCATGCTGCAAAAGGTGGTAAGTTATCATTTTGTAGTGAGATTTGTTGATTGTTCACATTTGAGACAGCCAGAAATGGCACGCCTTTAATACTAACCATGATTTACTGTAGAATAAGCTGCATGGTAATATTTCCAGTCCAGCTAGAACTCCAAGGACAGATCTGTGGAGAGACGTACTTGCCTGCATCAGTTGGCAGAACACATGGGGATGATGACAGCCAGTTAAACTATCACATAATTATGTAAATAGTTGCACTAATATTAAAAATAAAAAATTGCTTAGTGATGGTGAGGAACCACTGGTAATAGGGAAAGCTAATCCACAATCAAACATCAGTCCAGTGCACTAGAAGTAGTGACAACTACTAGTTGTAGTAGCACATGTAATGGACAAAGCTAGCGAATGCAAAATAAAAAAAAAAAAAAAAAATGTATGAGGGGTTTATTGTGTAATTAAAATATTAATGGGGTTAAAATCATAGGTTCACATATTGAACAGTAACTGAATACATTATAGCAGGTAAGAACTGAACAAAATGAATATAGACATTTAACAAGAATCCAAATTGTAGAAAATGGCCAGCGCGACAATTATATATGTGGAATACCATATTACAATAATTGTTAATTTTTTTAAAAGAAATATCAGGAGCCTAAACAGACATGGGTAGCAAATGTTGTCTCAAGTATAGCCTAGAACGCATTTAATGAACATTAGGCATAAATTCAGAACAGGCGCAGTTGACATGAGAATGATGCAATTAGAATTGATCATCAAGGAAGACTTTTTGGTCACTCAGATATTTTAGTGTGTGTTCTTTACTATGAGAGTTCTAAAACTATATGGATCTTGAATTGAACTCGCTTGATCCGTGTGTTACCAGAGCCTGAAAGGAAAGCAAAGAATAGTCACACTGTAAGCTACCATGCATGTTGTAATAGTTGACTAATGAGGAGGGAGGGTTCACCTGAGACCGGCTACCTTGTAGCCAGCTTAGCTGAAGAATCCAGCCAATGTGAACATATCTATAGAGAGCTTGGAGTGATTAAGATGAGGGCCTGTGCCTCCATAGGAAGATGAAAGGGAGAAGAAAAACATCTTGTTCAGTGTTAGCATTTTTGAAAATGTGCTGAGATTATTTGAACCTGTCAGTGTTAGTAACACCAGTGAACAGTGATTGGAAAAGCACTGAATACAGAAAGTTATGGGAGGAGATTCTGTTTGCAGCAAAGAACCACACAGGGTAACTAAACAGATTTGAAAAAAACATTTATTATGCTGTGAGGTTTTGCAACATGAGCCGTTTGCTTTAGGTCATTGGAACAAGAGTTTAGTGGGGCAGCTTTAATGTTGCATTTGTACATTTTAAGGATTTGAAGTAGATGTAGATAGATAGTAGTAGAGGATGGACAGCACATAATGAGTCTAGCACCCACTGGAATAAGTAGGCAATTGGAGCAGAGCACGCCAGGGCACATAGTTGTCCTGACTGCTGGAAATTGCTGTCAGAGGCCAGAGGTCACATACCAGTCATGTAGATTCAAGGCAGAACTCCATATGTTCCCAGAATGAATTTGTGATCATGTCACAAACATTTGATGGAGAAGTAGCATGTTCAGAAACTTTAAACTTTGGGTTGAATAATCTGACATAACATGAACAACAGTCGCGATATTCTTAGCCATATCTGTTTAGGTCCTGGTCTTTCTAGTCTGGACACATAAGTTCTGAGTCCTTGTATTGGAAATATGTATTTTTATGAGAGGTAACAGTTTGGCATGCTAGCATGAATACTGCAGAAAGGGGGGGGGGGGGGGGGCACGAATAGAAATTAACCATATGAGAAAAACTAGGAATAAGAGGCAGAGGACAGAAAAATGTATATGAACAGCTTAAAAAATTGGATAATTTCACTAGTTAGTTGCATATCCTATACAGGACGTAGCACTCAACCCCAGCAATTTTTGGCTGTTCATGATTCCTGGGCAGGTTTACATTCAGTAGTTTACTGTTACTTTCTGAACGACTGGCTCCCATACCATTTCGTAAAAAACTCAACACAAGGCGGTCTGCTGCTAAGTTGCCTGCAGCTGTGTTTCGAACGCGGTATGCTAGATTATGAACTGCGTCCGTAGCCACTTCACCATGGAGCAGGGCAGGTATTTTCATTAGATTACAAAAATGGCAAGAGGATTGGAGCGTCAGTATTGTAAATATCTGCTAAAACAGTGGTTCTCAACCTTTTTTGTCCCATCCCCCCTTTACCATATGTTCAGAACATCATTACCCCCCTTTCGAATTTCCTCCCTATATACTACCCCCACCCTTGCACAGTGTACATAAAAATGGAAGATAAATTTAATAACACATACTAGAACAAGTCTAGACATCTACATAAAACATGATTTGCAGGTCTAATTGCGTTATAAAACGAATTTCATTAGGGTGAGAAGTACAGAACCGTAAAATTTAGAAGGGAAAACAATATCAATTAACTGGTTCTTGTATTAATGCGGTCTTGAAATAATCTTAATTCCCCCCCCCCCCCCCCCCCCCCCCCCCCCCCCCCCCCCCCCCCCCCCCCCCCCCCCCCCCCCCCCCCCCCCCCCCCCCCCCCATAGAACCCTAAAATTCCCGTCTGGTGAGGAGACCTTCACCGGTTGAGAACCACTGTGCTAAATGAACAACATGCACCCTGCATGATTACCATCAGGATTCGTTCATTCATTCAGTAGCATGTCCTTTGCAGAACAACATGCACCCTGCATGATTACCATCAGGATTCATTCATTCATTCAGTAGCATGTCCTTTGCAGAACAACATGCACCCTGCATGATTACCATCAGGATTCATTCATTCATTCAGTAGCATGTCCTTTGCAGAACAACATGCACCCTGCATGATTACCATCAGGATTCATTCATTCATTCAGTAGCATGTCCTTTGCAGAACAACATGCACCCTGCATGATTACCATCAGGATTCGTTCATTCATTCAGTAGCATGTCCTTTGCAGAACAACATGCACCCTGCATGATTACCATCAGGATTCATTCATTCATTCAGTAGCATGTCCTTTGCAGAACAACATGCACCCTGCATGATTACCATCAGGATTCATTCATTCATTCAGTAGCATGTCCTTTGCAGAACAACATGCACCCTGCATGATTACCATCAGGATTCATTCATTCATTCAGTAGCATGTCCTTTGCAGAACAACATGCACCCTGCATGATTACCATCAGGATTCATTCATTCATTCAGTAGCATGTCCTTTGCAGAACAACATGCACCCTGCATGATTACCATCAGGATTCATTCATTCATTCAGTAACATGTCCTTTGCAGAACAACATGCACCCTGCATGATTACCATCAGGATTCATTCATTCATTCAGTAGCATGTCCTTTGCAGAACAACATGCACCCTGCATGATTACCATCAGGATTCATTCATTCATTCAGTAGCATGTCCTTTGCAGAACAACATGCACCCTGCATGATTACCATCAGGATTCATTCATTCATTCAGTAGCATGTCCTTTGCAGAACAACATGCACCCTGCATGATTACCATCAGGATTCATTCATTCATTCAGTAGCATGTCCTTTGCAGAACAACATGCACCCTGCATGATTACCATCAGGATTCATTCATTCATTCAGTAGCATGTCCTTTGCAGAACAACATGCAACCCTGCATGATTACCATCAGGATTCATTCATTCATTCAGTAGCATGTCCTTTGCAGAACAACATGCACCCTGCATGATTACCATCAGGATTCATTCATTCATTCAGTAGCATGTCCTTTGCAGAACAACATGCACCCTGCATGATTACCATCAGGATTCATTCATTCATTCAGTAGCATGTCCTTTGCAGAACAACTATGCACCCTGCATGATTACCATCAGGATTCATTCATTCATTCAGTAGCATGTCCTTTGCAGAACCTAGCTCCCATAACAACCTTTCAGAAAGAAGCTCGATCACAAGCAAGATGTCCTGCGTCTGATACACCCATCTGGAGATCATCCGCCACATCCTGCACCCATCTTCTCTTTGGCCTTCCTCTTCCTCTCTTCCCAGGCAAATACCCCTCCATTATTGTTCTCTCCAAACCTTACGTGACGTTTCAAGTGACCAAAATACTTCAATTTTCTTTGTTTTATCGTCTTTAATAGCCATCCCTCCTCAATATTCAACTCTTGAAGTATGGATGCATTTGTTCTTTTCTTTACCCAAGATATTCTTAGAACTCGTCTATAACATTTATATTCAAAGGCGTTTATGCGCTGTTCAGCTTGTTTAGTAAGTGTCCATGTCTCACAGGCGTATGTTGCAATGGGAAAGATGCATGCTCTTAAAAATCTAATTTTTGTAGTTCTGTCTGTCCCACTCCATAATTTATTCATCTGTTTTAGTCTTTGAAGAGGATAGTCGCCGTTTAATTTCTTTCATTGTGTCACCGTTATTGGTAATCAATGACCCAAGATATTCAAAATTTCCCACCGCCTCCAATTTTCCCCCATTAATGTATATTTCTTTCTCCATAGTAGTTTTATCTGTATGCATTATCTTTGTTTTTGCTATGTTAAGATATAAGTTGTGATTTTTACTATTCAATTGGGTTGAGGCTATTAGGTTTTCTATGCCATTCTGTGTTGTGGATAGTAATACTGTATCATCAGCATATCGAATCTCTAGTATGTCATGACCGCCGATATTTAGGGCATCATATAGCTCCCTGTTTATATCATCTCTTACATTTCTCATTATATTTTCGGCGTACAGGTTAAACAAATAGGGTGACAGCACGCAGCCCTGACGGACTCCTTGCTTGATGTCAAACCAATCTGATGCCTCGCCATCTATTCTAACTGCTGCTTATTGGTCTAGATAGAGCATTTTTATGAGTTGTACTACATGTGATGGAAAGCCCATAGTCCTCATGATTTCCCAAAGTTTCTGATGCTGTACACAGTCAAATGCCTTTGAATAATCCACAAAACATGAGTATAGGTTTACATTAAATTCTCTGCACTTCTCTATTATTAAACGCATGTTGAATATGTGATCTCTTGTTCCTCTTCCTTGTCTAAATCCAGCTTGAACTATGTTAATCTCTTCTTCCATTTTCTTACGAAGTCTTGCCATTATGACTTTTAGTAGGATTTTACTTGCATGACTGATCAGGGCAATAGTTCTATAGTTGGTGCATAATTTCAGGTTGCCCTTTTTTGGTATTGGAATGAAGATAGTTCTCTTCCAATCTTTTGGCCATATACCATATTTCCAAATCTTTGTACATAATGCATGATATATGTGTATGCTTTCTTCTTCTCCCGCTTTAGATTGCCCTTTAAATTTCTCCACCCTCCCCTCTCACAGTGGGCATCAATAGTATATGTTTCTTGCTTTTATTTTCAGAAAGAGGAAATGTCAACCATGCCACCTCCTCAGTTATTGGTAAGTTGTGAATATATTGACTGATTTCTGTAACACTCAGTGCCATAATGAATCAGTCTTACATTCTGTTATTGTGGTTGTGTGTTATGTTAGCCGATGTAATGAACTCATTGTAACATTATACTATTGTTAGATAACAAAAAGCTGTTTCTTTTAGTGCCATGCTAATTCATATAGGCATTCAGGTCTGTCCACAAATCTTGTCTGTTTCTCACACCATATATATATATTTGAATACTGTTATGCAAGACGGTGGGTGGCTAGCACTTTTGCCAGATGGTCATGTGGTCAATTCCTCTTTAAGATCAGGAGGGTGCTTTTCATTGATCTGGGTTTCCATGTCAACACAGCTTAAAATGGGTACCAGAAAGTCTCCTGTGATATAAAGGCAGCTGATGTGATCTTGACCACACCTCCATGTACCCAGTGCTTGCATGGTGTGGCAAGAGGGCCTTTCTTGTACTTGTTCATGATGCCAGACTATTCAGTATCTTATTTCTCTACCCTGTTGTCACTTTTACCATGAATTCTGCTAGATGCAATATAATCCATTTATGGTCATAGAATATGCACTATTTTCTTCTGATCCCCCTGTTTCCTGTGTATCTTAGCCTCCTTTAGAATATCTTTATTACTCATATCTGTTCTGCTGGTTTTATATTATATGTAAACAAGTTTGGGACGTCGTCATTAACCGGGAGCGACATTCAAATATTGTTTTAAAAAAGTGTTAGGTAATGACATGAATTTTAGAACACAATTATCTTGTATTTGTTTACAAAGATAGCCACATAACAAATGCTGCTTTTAGTTCCTCATCGGTGCCATCGAGTTTGTGCGCTGTAATGAAATACTCGTTGTGTTAGAAGAACTAAGCACTCATGAAGAAATCCACGTGCAGTGAAAGCTATCCTCTGGCAAAACCAACACTCCTCCAGGTGTGTGAGACCTCTCAAGTGAAGTGTGAGACCTCTCAAGTGAAGTGTGAGACCTCTCAAGTGAAGTGTGAGACCTCTCAAGTGAAGTGTGAGACCTCTCAAGTGAAGTGTGAGACCTCTCAAGTGAAGTGTGAGACCTCTCAAGTGAAGTGTGAGACCTCTCAAGTGAAGTGTGAGACCTCTCAAGTGAAGTGTGAGACCTCTCAAGTGAAGTGTGAGACCTCTCAAGTGAAGTGTGAGACCTCTCAAGTGAAGTGTGAGACCTCTCAAGTGAAGAGTGAGACCTCTCAAGTGAAGTGTGAGACCTCTCAAGTGAAGTGTGAGACCTCTCAAGTGAAGTGTGAGACCTCTCAAGTGAAGTGTGAGACCTCTCAAGTGAAGTGTGAGACCTCTCAAGTGAAGTGTGAGTTCAGGGGCAGCCACGGCTGTCAGCTTACGATGTCTGCTTCAGGCTCAGTATATCCCAGTTTCTATCTCAGCATAGGGCTGGTCATTATCCCAAGATCCATTGGTATCTAATTATATCACAGACATCCCCCTGATTGCTTGGTTAGTGAGATAGACACCTAGCCTTCTCTGATAGGGGCAAAAATTGGAGGTCCAATGTCCAAGTTGTGCACAATAAAAGTCCCACAACATTTGGATATTGTGAGGTGTAGGCCCTAAGGCCACTGTTGTGGCATAATTGTTAGAAAGAAAACCTACCCACGGGTAGATAGAGCCGGTTGTCTTATGGAATCTATCTAGAGGAAGTAAACAGTGCATAAATACATGCTGAAGTCCGTCACACTGACTTTTGAGGTGTAAAACTAGGTGCAATGCACTTCCATTGAAAGAGGCACGAAGAAGAAGAAATGGTTGTCAGAGAAATTAAAAGCAACAAATATAATACCCATAAGGGAAGCAAAGAATAGTAACACTGCAACCAACCAGGTATGTCGTAAGAGGTGACAGATAGTTGGCGTGAGGCTGGCTACCTCAACCCATAGAACATTTTAGTTGGAAAGTCCAACCAGTTTGTTAGTCATTAGTTGCGGTTCCAACTTCACAGCAACGGGTCATCCCCATTATGCTCCGCTCCTGTGTCAGTGAATATCACACAAAATGCTATCACTGCCCAATGTGAAAGTGGATCAGACTGGAGTCTCAGCAAGCCAACAGCCCACACAGGTACACTGTGCATAAAGCTGCCGCCAGAATGCCAACACAAAAGTCCTCTAAGAAAAATACAGTTAATCGTCGATGGACTTGGCAGTCACTAGAAAGACTTCATTGACCCGGATTTTATCTCACATGGCTCGGTCTCTTTCTGCAGGGCGACCCGCTGAAAGCGCAGCGTAAAGCACAAACTCTGTAGCATCCAGGAGTCTCCTGAAAAATGCACTTGTGAACCGAAAAGGCAAACTGGTAAATTTAGCGACAGCCGGCCGCCATTGTTCCGAACATGCAGTTCACGCTACAAACAACAGCGGTCAGATGTAAAAGCATTCCACGCAAATTTCACAGCTCACAATGTCACGCCACTCATTCACTCAGTAGCAGGGCAACGGAACCATGCACTATCAGTCCAACGTGAGGAAAATGCGAATTTAGACCGTAGCCACAAGCATAAACACTTCAGAGGCCTTAACCGTTAAATGCCTATCCGCCATGTTGGGGACCGGAAGTCCAACCAATCTTGAACTAGTTGACAAAGAACTTGTATGATTTGATTGAGGGTCTATGCTCCATTGGTACATGAAGACAGTAGTAGAAGATGACATGTAATGCTGATCATAAAGTTTATGCCTGTACGTCACAGAAAATATGAGAAATGTTATCGTTTTATGTTTTACCAGAAGACAGAGAAACCTTCAGTATCCAGTAAACCTGGTCTTGTGGCCTCTTACGGCGGAGACAGCGACAGTGGTGATGAAGAAGACTCGGCTGCCGCAGTGGATGAATCCAAGTTGGTGGACTGGACTAAACTTGCCTGCCTCCTTTGCAAAAGACAGTTTCAGTCAAAAGAAATTCTTAGCAAGCACACGCAAGTGTCTGATTTACATAAGGTACTTTTTCCAATCTGTTAAGTGTTGATTATCTGCTAGAAATGATCTTGATCATTAAGTTTATCCTATTGTTAAGAACATGTGAAGTCAGGTCTGTGGGTAGTGAGATGATGAATGAACTTGATTGGGGCATTGACAGATTTTGGCAGTGTGGGTTTGGAATGTTTGCTTTAGGTAAAGATGTTATTTGACTGGGTTTTCTGAGCTGTTAGCAACTCCGCAGCTTCTTTTCTGGATGTCTCACATGTTGCTGTGCCTGCATGAAGTTCTTTCTGCCTTAAGAATTACATCTGTTTGAACTAAATTTATGTCAATACATGGCAATTTGGCAAGAAACAGCATAAATCAGTTCAGTATCAGAAACACTGACTGGTAAAGTGGCATTATTGATGTCCCCGCGTCAGTGTTATAAGCCTGTTGGTTGATTAGTTGGATTATAGTGTCATGCTATTTTCCTTTCCACCCTCCATCTCTCTTCTTGTCCCTTCATGTCTCCCTCTCCCTGCCTTTATCTCTTTCCCTATCTATTCTTTTCCTTCACTTCCCTCTCATCTCATCCTTCTGATTTTCTACCTTGTTTAATCTTTATTCACTCTCCCCATCCCCCTTCCTCTCTTCTCTCTCTCTCTTCCCCCCCCCCCCCCCCCCCCCTCTCTCTCTCTCTCTCTCCCTTCCTTCCTCTATTTGTGTGGAGCAAACATGTAAATGATTATAGACTGTCTCTTTATTATATCAACATATACATATATTAGCCATTAAATCTTTTCTGTAGCAAAATCTGGAAGCTTTGACGAAATCCAAGAGTTCATCTAGCACAGCAAAGATTGAGGTAAGTGTATTTTTAAATCTGCTTTTAAGCTTTGTGACTGCTTTCAAAATTATTCTTGAAGCATTAATATGGTGGTTTTCACTTGACTTCCAAGTCAACATAAATGTATAATGAATGGTGTGAACATTATGCATATTACCATGTTATGAGACAGGCAGGCAGGCAATATTTAACACGAATGTAGCATGACATTATCAACAGTTAATATCAGGTCTGTAAATAATTAACTCATAGACAATGATATAAAACTGAAAAAATGTGATAACAGGACCGATAAGGTTCAGTGTAAGTGATAGCAACACCTACGCAAGTATCTGTAGCAGTTCTCGCCACATTGGTAACTTATGGGATATGTGAGCCAGCCGCTCAGAAAACTACTGAGCGTAATCTTGCTTAGTACAGCAACAGCAGCTGAAAAATGCTGATGTTCTGAAGTTGACTGGAATGTCCTGTAAGGGATAAGCAACAACAAAAAAAACAAGAAGACATGACACCTGATGAGATAGCCACACAAGTGAGAGACATTCTCATCTCATCACCGCAGAACATGATTCCTATAAAAAAGGCACAAGAAGCAGAGAGATGTCACAGAAGAAACAAGACTAACGGAAGAAGGAATCAAATTAAAGCAAAGGGGAATAATTATCAGTTGTATTACGTACAAAAACTACATGAGTAAAATCAGTTTTGCTATGAGAGAAGACAAGAAATAGTTGATGGAAATGTGAAGAGAAGCAAAATCATGAAAATGGAGATAATGAACATGATAAGTAAACATAAGATTACAGGTACTAAATGTAACAGAAAAGTTATGCTTTGGTTAGTGAGCCATATCTTGTGAGTACTTAGTACTGAGATGTACACTTGTACATTTATACAGCATACATGTCTGTGAACTCTGTCAAGCGTTATTATTTTAAAAATATATTCACTTACATGTAACCAACTTAATTCATTGATTTTCTGTGTGTTTCGTTGCTGTGGGCATGAATGGGATCTAATATTTACAAAAATGCTTTCAGTACCGAGACCGTGCTAAAGAGCGAAGGCAGAAGTATGGTGCCCCAGAACCTCCTGAGCCCAAAAAGAGAAAGGACAGAGATTTTGACTTCGCACAGCCAGTAGTGTGAGTGTAATTTGTACTTTGTAGCTGTAGTTTGAAAGCAGATATTCAAATCCTCACTTTCATGACGTTTCTTGAACAGATGGCCATATGGTACAGATGTCAGTCTTTCAGTTTGTGAGATTGTGTTGGCCACATTTTGGAAAAGGTGTTTATTCGTTAGAGGTACGATTTCTAAAACCCAACCTGCACACTGTTCAAGATCAGCAGGTGAAGCAGCCTTTAAACTGGGGGAATCTGTGGAAAAGTTGCCGGTCTCACATCCTGAAGGGTGGCTAAGGGAGTTCATTTTCTGACTCTGGCATTTGCTTCATGGGTGCAATATTTTTGGACACCCTTGGGGATCATCACTGGAATTATGGAGTTCATGCGCTTTGTGGCATTTTGAACAGGTTGCTCTGCATAAAGGTCTCATTATTTCTTTGCTATAGAGGGAGAAGAGACCTCGGTGGCAAAACACATCCCTGTCGTACTCCCAGCCTTATTTAAAAACTAGACAGAGATGAGATGCCTTCGATGATTTTTTCATGTGATAAGAAGACATAGAATAGTGCATAATGACGCCAGAAAGCAAGTGGGTGCTATGTCAGCAATGGATTTTATCGAGAAACAGTGAATCAGATCACTTGGTTAAGCAATATGACCATCCAATATAGCATATTGCGACCAGCATTGACATTTAGATACAGCAGAAAAGTGATAAAGTAAAATTTCTGAGAACATGCATTTTTCCTGTGGCAACATGCGGATGTCAAACATGATCCACTTTAACAATCAGAAAAGAAAATTTGAGCTTAAATTATTCAGAAAAGGTGTTAGAATTGATTATAATTGACATGTTTATGATCTGTCAATTCTTTTGTATTTGGTCCCTTCTAATTGCCAGTACTTTTTGTTGTTTCCTCATTCTTTCTATGTGTGGACATCGTCATTGAGATTTTTCCTTGTTCATGATCTTATTCATTTTCTTTTCCTTTCCTTCATATTTCAACATTTAGTTTTGATATCTTTGTATATGCCACTTGACAATTATGAATATTTGTCTCTCAGATATGAGGAACCAACCAAATTTGGGATCAAGGAAGACAATATTGGCAATAAACTATTGCAAAAGATGGGGTGGTCTGAGGACAGGGCCTGGGAAAGTCCAATCAAGGAATAGTGGATCCAATTGAGGTATGTTTAGAAGTTGAGCAGTTCTCTTGTTGAATAATTTGTGTTCTGATTCTCAGAGTTGTTACCTTTTGGTGCAAGTGCACAGAAAACCTGAAGAAGTGCTTGCACCCAGTCTGTTATAGTGTACAACAAATGTGAGAGATAGAGAGTGTTGCACTGTTGCAGCCAGCCTGCATTATGAAGGCAGCACTTGATTGTTTGATACCCTTTCAGTAACATGAAGGTGAAGGTAGTCCTATAGCAGATATTGCTGTTGGCTATTGTGAGGACTTCTATATATTCTAAGCCATGATGTGTGATGTGGAGTGGCCTGCACAAGACGACTACCACCACCTTATGGACATACCAGAACAAATCATTATTCTGCGCCTCAGAACAGGATACAATAGATTATGCAACCACATGGATACAGAATTCAAGACTGGCGAATCAGCCTTATGCACATGTGGATTGGCGTCGCAGACAGCCGAGCACATACTCCAAGACTGCCCGAAATATGACATATCTAGGCAAACCTTCTGGCCTAGAGAAACAACAGTGGAAGATAAACTTTATGGACAACTGAGTGAACTAAAAAAGTTTAATATACAAAAGACAACATTGCAGTTATAGACAATTTCAAGCTAACAAAGAAGAAGAATTAGCATGTAAATGCAAGTTGTAAAAGATAAACAGTTTGAATATTCTGATCACACTCTCAGTAGCAGACAGTCACTGGGGGATATAGAAATTGATGATAGTGGTGATAGGAATTTGCAAAGGAAGGCTTCAGCTGAAATAGCCAGAAGATTTTGTAACTGAGATTGTATGTATACTCCTAAGGCCCAGAAGTTGTCAAATTGACTTCCAGTTAAGGACTGGGATTTAGAGTAAAGATTCTTGGTTTTTAATATTACAGTACATGTTCTCCTGATAGCCTGGGTAGTGAGATTTGATGCCTAGCCTTTATGGATGAGGGCGTAAAGCAGCAAGTACCAGACGGAAGTTGCGCACAGAAATAAGATGCAGAGAAAACCAAGCAAGAACTGTATTTGATGAAATGAATATCATATACAGAAAATCCTTTTTCGCAAGTTAGAAAAACACCTAAGTGTAATCTGTAAAACCAGTTTGAACATATGGCTGTGACTTTTGAACATGCGGTGAACAAAGAATACATTTGTTGAAAAGCCACTAAAATTTAGACTTACAGAATAATGTCTTTAAAAAAAAAAGCAAAAGCGAATAATATGGATGTTGTAAAACATGTCAAAAACACACAGGCAGCTTGTTACTGACATTAGCAGCATAACGGGCAACATTCTTAGTAGGAAACAGGTAACATTCTTGGCAGGAAACAGTAAACATTCTTACCAGGAAACAGGCAAAAATGTTTGCCCACATCGTGAGAAGTCAATGGGATGTAATGTGACAGCTAGTCAGATTCATGGGAAATGTGACTGTACGGAAGTTTAATGGTGTAGAAGTGTATCAGCAGAGTCCATAAATAGCATTAGAGAGTGGGTATAGATCATTGTTTCATGTCAGTCAAGGAGGGCTCGTGATGACCAGCAAATAAGCTTGCATTGGCTGAGTAAAAAGAGGACAAGTTAGACCAGAATGGAAGTGAAGGCAGCCGGTGTGATTCTGTCCACATCACCCACTGATAGCTGATTGATCGGAAAAATAAATGGGTAGAGCACCATATGCTCAGTGCACCTTAAGACGTGTAAAAAAAGAGGGTCCTTTGCTTTTTACTCATGCATACATACACATGACTGTCTAACCATGCATTTAATTGCTCCTGTTTACTCTTTACCCAGGCAAAGCGACGGAACAAAACGGCAGGTCTCGGAGCCCAGGGATCTAATGTTGTAATCGATGTCGGTGACGACTACAGAGTAGCCCTGAAGAAAACAATGTTTGCCCGCTACAAAGATCTCGACTGATATGTTTAATATTTTGAGAATGGATAGGATACATCTGAACAAATTTCTTCCTTATGAAACGTGCAGTGAACAGACGTTACGTGTCCCGTTTCGTGTTTGGAGTAAATCTTGCTTCAGCCGTTCATATGCTGCACTAGGATTAAAGCCCATAGAGAAAAAACCTCGGATAAATTATAGTTGAGCGTACGTACTATAATATGATGGCTCAGTTGGTGGGTATGTTGCCTGGTCACACAGTGCATAGGTTAATAATGATAGATCATGACATACATGTTATTGAGTGTAATCTGAGGAAAGAGAAATACAACCAGGATTTCAGTCGCTGTGCTGGAAATTCAGGCTTTAAACCATTATTGAATTGTAACTAAATTTCCATAGTTCATTTTGATGATTTCCATCATTGTTGTCAGAACATAAAAAAGTTGGTTGCAGGTCCTCTACAAGACATTGCAGTCAACCCCAGCATATTTTGGTTGTTTGTGATTTAGTAGGCACGTTTAAGCTCAGTAGTTGCCATTGCTTTCTGACAACCAATGCTCATACCATTATATAAAATACCAGTGCTGGGTAGTCTGCTGCCAAATTGTCTGTAACTGGCTTGAACCCGGTATGCAGGATTACGAATTGCATTCGTAACACCTTCGCCAGAGCATAGAAAGCACAAATAGTCCTTCTTTGTATAGGACGCAGCGGGCAGTCAGTCTGGACATACAGTACAGCATGCAGTGTCTACAGGTACAGAACACAACATCTCAGTGAAGTTGCTAGCATCTTGGTCAGGTGCGTCAACTCTAGAGCGTACAGTTAAGGGCTGGAAACACTGTTAGGGCCTGGCTTGTTTCTGTCTGTACTATTGTATAAACACACATGAGACAGCTGGAGTTTCATGTCACCAACTGTAGTTTAAACTTGGCAATTGTGGTCCAGGATTTATCGAACCACTATGTATTGACATATTGTTTTATTACATGGTGAACAAATTTACCAGTTGACACCAAAGTTGTTGAGGTTTGATAATCAAAAGTTGTATGGCCGGGCAAGAAGCTATTACTTATGATAAAACTGAAGAATAACAGAACTTAACTGTTGATGTACAGATGGAGCACATGAAGATGAGTTTAGTTTAGCCAACGGATCAACATCACGGCACACGGGTGCAACCCATAAGTGCTCCGTTCTCCTCCTAACTCAAATCTGAGTCTGGAGAAACTCAGCTCAGTGCATAAACTCCGTAGCACCAGCGAGGATCCTGAAATACTTTGGGTAGATTTTTAACTCGAAATTTTGCCTGGGCAGCGCCGTTCTACTCTTTTTTGATTTCCAACTGCCAAGGGATGTTTTACGCGCGCAACGATACACACGGGCGTCCGATCTCACTACCCAGAGACCAGGGGAAATTTTATTACTAGAAGTCCATGAGAAAAAATCCTGGTCATCACCAGAGCTTGAACCTGGGACCTCCAGCACTCAAGGTGGACACCATACCTCGAGACCACAGCAGCCCATGACGATAAAGTCTTTGAGGGCTAGTGGAGCACATGAAGTGTAAGGGTCTTTAGGGGCCAGAGGTCTTGTGTACGAACTGTTAGCATAAGCAATTGTTGTTTTCCTGAGTGTGGACAGCTATCAGCAAAGTGTGCTGGGTAGGAGTAAAGAGACCTGTAGGACAGGAGGTAATTGGTAATAACTGGCACACTTGACATCAACTTTCCTCGGCCAAGCAGTATCTTTGCATTCTGCTTAAGTAGAGATTCTGAGTTTGATTCCTGAGTGATAGCTCTCTGACATTGGCTTCATATATGAATCTGCATGTGTGCAATTATGCCAGAGCTAAAAATAATACTGTATAGTATCTCTACACCCTGTGTAGAAGAGGAAAGGCACTCGGAGATGATATTGCCATGCGTAGTCACTTTTCATGGCTCATGGAAGTATGCGCGTAAAACGTCATTCATAACACCAGCCAGCCTCTCAAGTTGAACCCCTTTAACTGGATACCAGAATGTCTGATAAAGAATATTCTTGTGGGAGATGCCACAGCAGGGGTGTGCTGTGTTTACCCTTGGTGCATGTTTGCTTGTGGCATTGTTGGATGCATTAAACATAAAATTTGATTGGGGAACCTTTTGAGGCCACTAAGTCAGTTCATAGATAAACACATATATTGTTTGACGCTCAAAGAAGTAGAGGCATTATTTTTATGTTGTCTAATGTGTCCTCTAACCTCTACTTCTTTTTCCTACTTCTGTGAGTGTCAAACAATAGACATTTATTTATGTATTGCCAGATGGGAAACAAGCCCAACACTCCTGCCACGTACATACGTATATATATTTTTGTGACATTCCCTTATATATTTAGTCTTATTTTTATATAAAACTTTGCTCTGATGAAATTGAATATGGGAAAATATATTAAAGGAGAAGTAGCATGTAGTTAGTTCCCATGGCAAGAGGGAAAACACATTCGTACTATGGAAAATGGAGTGGTTAAAGAAAAAGATTAAGAAAACATATTTTTATGTTTATGCCTCAATACTGATCTGTAAATGAAGATGATGTCTGCTTGTGTGTGTATGTTGATGAAAGGTTTGCTCCGTGTGAGTGCTGCAGTTTGCCATTTGTGTATATATGTATAAATTAAGTTAATACGGTTGTGTATTATGTTCTGTATTACTCCTGTACATACTTCCTTCATGAGCATAAAATAGAAAAAAAAATTATGTTGAGTTTTGCTGTCTGTGAATTTCCAGTTGTGCATGAAACTGATAAGTTGTACAGTTGAGATGTTTACTGTCTGAATGCAACAGTTGCCAATCACTTAACTAATTCTGTGCTAAACAAAAAAGTAGGTTTGGATCGAACATGGTGCACAATCAAATAATCAACTATGATAATGTAAATTTCCATTCACTGAGCATTAAAATTGTGGAAGATACCGAAACAAATAACAGGATGACCCTTGTGTGGCGATATATCCTTCTCCTGTCCAATTGAAGGTCACATTTGGCGATATATTAATCCTTCGGCACTGAATCGATTAATAAGTGGTAATGTTGAGAACAGTAATGGCAACTCCAGTGCATATTTTTTGTTTTGCGCTGTGAACTCAATCATAGTCCATACACACAACTATTTGTAGTACTGGACTGAATTTTGCGTGTGGATTAGCTTTCCCTCTTAAGTGTCCCTTGCCATCAAGCGAACCCACTGCAATTTCAGAGGTACTTGTAATTTACATGCCCAAGTCAAGGACAACAGGTCAACAATTTAGTCCAACTGCCCTGTGTAGGGGTTGAACCTCTGACTTTGTAATCAGCACACCGGATGTTTAAGAACACGCGTTCTTATCCATTCGGCCATGCTGACCTGCTCCAGTGCATATATTGCTATAGGGACATAAAATTATTATTGCTATGTCGGCCATACTGACCTGCTCCATCCATACATTGCTATGGAATATCTTATTGCTGTATTCGTTTCCTATCTCAGTTTGTCCCTACATGCCAATTGAAATGTTTTCTGTCCTTCACTTCTGATCTTGTCTGTTCCCTGATGCCCCAATACTGAGAGATGAAAGGTGATGCAAATTGCACTATGAAATTTCATTCCTGTGGGTGCGACTGGGGGTTGTTTCGCCTTTGTTTTATTGTACAGTGATGTAATCTAATTGTTTAATTATTTCTTTTCATTGGATTCTTTCTGCCTCTTTCATGATTAATCTGATTATTATTAATTAAGCTTTCTTTTCATTCTTTGTTTTTTCATTCTTGTTCTTCCAATCCTTTCAGTTTCTTTAAAATTTTCGGGGCCCTTTCTGCCATGTTTTTTTAAACTGTTCTAACTCTTCTAAATGCCTTTCAATGTCGGCAAGAAAGAACCTTTTTCCAGAACCTAGAGCTGGCGTGAGATTTCATAGTATAGTTAAGGTCAACTGATTGCTAAGTGATTGCCCAAAGTGTCTGTGAAGACCTCTACTTGGGCAGTCTTGCCTCGTGCTATGTGGCATATATATTCAGATCAACATGATTCACTCAGAACATTCCCCCATAACTCCATCCCCCTTTTTTCAAGTCAGTGAAGCGTTGCCGGAGTATCAGTTTCCATTTCTTATTCATTCAGTCAGGTCCTTTCAGCCCCGCTTTCCCTACTACCTTCCAGAAAAGCCATCATAAGGTATGTTCCTCTCCGATAAACCCTCTTGGGTAATTTTCCTAAAACATGTCTTTCTTTTCCCGCCCTTTCCTGTACATGTTATAATTTTAACTTCTACGTTAATTTTCTTATGACCAATCTTTTCATTTGTTCTTGAGTGTGCTGTAATTTTCATATTTTGTCCATGTTGTTGATGTGTTTATCCTCAGAAAGGGGCGTTTAATTAAATCCGTTCGTTCAGCTTGACCGCACATTGCGTACGTTCACATCATCATGTCATAGTCATGTATAAATACTGCCAGGGATCAATAGCGTGCTTTTTTGTCCCATGATAAGCAGGTTGATCCATCCCTTTTAAAGAACTCAAAGCAGGGGGATTCGTTTCTAAACTTCTTCCCAAGGAATCTTTAATAATGAAGACCAACCAATAATTGAACGATTCATTGCCTGGCATAATTCGCCATCTCGTCGGGACATACTGCAGAAATCGTTCTACATAAAGTGCAATTTAAATAGTAAATCCTTCAAACTTTTTAAAAACCCAATTTGCACACTATGTCGATTGTCTACCACGGTGATTTTAAAAGATACATGTCATTGTCTTTCACAAGGATGGCTTACAAGGTTAATTATTTAACTCAGAACCTTAACAATTCCAAAACGGTGTGTTGAACAACAAAAGAAAGTCCCCGTCCGATTAAACCACGTGACTCTCAGCACATGTCTTTCGACCTGAAGCCGACTGTTCTTTGGGGTGTAACTGCCTAGCTACCATGGTCTGTGCAGTATCTTGTCAACCTTTTGAATGTGTTCCGAAACTGCAACGTAACTGTCGCTCAGTTCTACAGGTTTATAGTTAAAAAGGGGCGTTAATTTGAAATCCTTCGTGCCGCACCACTAATTCTAGTTTGTCATTCAAGTCATTGATAAGTACTGATCATGAAAAAGGCAGTGATTAGATAAGCCGGGTTGATCCAAAGTCCGTCTAAAGAAGCTCAAAGTGCGGTGATTCAGTTTCTAAACAATGTTTTCCAATGATGAATTTGAATAATGAAGACACAAACAATAGATTGAACGATTTATTGCCTGGCATAATTCGCTGCATCTCGTCAGGTACATACTGCAGAAATCACACAACATAAAGTGAATTAACTAGATAAATCCTTCAAACTGAAATATACACATATTTGCACAGTAATGTCGATTGTCTACCACGGTGATTTTAAAATGAGTAACATGTCTTTCTGCTTGCACAAGGATAGCTTACGAAGGTTGATTATTATAGCTTCAGCAAACTTTAACAATCGACTACTTGGTGTGTTGAACAACAGACAGAAGGCACTGTCTCTTTCAACCACGTGACCGCTCTCAGCACATGTCTCGCGACCGATGAAGCAGGACTGTTCCTGGTGTGTCGGCCTGCCTAGGCTACCATCTTCTGTGTGTAGTATCTTGTCCACCCAATTCGGAATGTGTTCCGAAACCCTGCAACGTAACTGTCGCTCAGTTCTACCAATGTAGATGGCCTCGCATCTGCATGTAAATTGGTAAATACAGTTTGATTTGGCGTACAAAGCTACAGATTTAATTTCTTTCATTTGAAGGGTGTCGACCAGTAGACATTCATCGAAGAATGCAGGCAGCGTACGGTAACAAATGTGTGTCGAAGACAACAGTGACAGGCTGGGCACGAATGTATCGGAAAGGACGTCAGTTCAAGACAGATCTTCGATGGCCGGGTCAAACGCATATTGTTGCAACAGAAAAAATCATTTCCAAAATTGGTGCAGCAGTGCAGATGAAGCGCTGTCGAAGCATACGTTCGCTAGCGAAAGAATTTGATGTGTCAATTGAGACAATTCAAAAGGTCGTTCGTAAGAAATTGCAATATCGGAAGGTTGTTCACAGTGGCTAGCCACGGATGGTGACCAGCTACCAACAAGAGAAACGCATGGGATGGTGTTTGAACCACTTGCTGTGTTACAGAGTGGAGGGTAATGCATTTCTCTTCGCATAGTGGCAGGCGATGAATCATGGACACCAAAAGCCAAAACATTTAAGTTACAGATTTCCGCTGGTAAGGTTATGCTGAGCGCATTTTTTTTACCATGAAGGGCTATTGTTGGCCGACTTTAAAGAACCTGGTGTCAAAATCAACTCTACCCACTACTTGCAAACACTAGACAAACTGCAAAAAACCATCAAGAATAAACGACCCGGATTACTTTCTCGCGATGTGATTTTGTTGCACGATAATGCTCTTACGCATGTCGCAAAGATTGTGTAGGAAGCATTAGCAAGTAAGAAGTGGGAAATTCTGCAAGATCCAGCCTATAGTCCTGATTTGTCACCTTGTGATTCTCATTTGTTCGGACCTCTTAAAAAAAGCTCTCAAGGAGCAACGGTTTCACACAGATGCAGACATAATGAACGCGGTAAACACTTGGTTCAGTGAGCAACCACAATCCTTTTTTGCGGACGGCATTCACCTCCTACCTAATCAATGGGATGCTTGCCTGAATGCCTAAGGCGACTTCTTCTGACCAACCCATGGTGCATAATTCATTCAAAATTAATACTTTGTTTAATTCTACCACACCTGGTATGTTTCTTTCATGCTTGTGTAATAAAGTCATTGGAACGGGTTTCAAATAAACGCCCATAATATATCAGAGTTGTGTACTAGTGACAGCCTGATTTAGCTCCCACCTGCACTTTTTCTTACACTTTGAGTATCATCCAGACTGTTCACTACTCACTGAATCAGCCTCTCCTGGTGTGGATCCTTTGTTTTGCTGCACTTTCCATTCGAACCAAGAGAACCTTCACCACATCACCATCGTATAAGTGCCTCACCCCTCCAAGAAGCAGTCGCAGCCAGTCTATCTTTTGTGCAATTTATCGCACACCTGCATGTCCTGGGCGGAATGTGCCCTTGATCTTAGTCTTGCCGAGCGATGCCAGCCACTCCACATGAAACACACCACTGTCTGTTTACTGAGCATGTTCTGCGCATTCATTACAAACACATGTCAGGCCAATGGAACCAGCATTTCATTCCCCCTACCTCCATTCTTATGCTGGGAGTTGTGATATCATACTCTAAACTCTCCTGTTTATAGTTTCCTTTAACAGTTTCCGTTTTTTGCTCAATGAAGGGGTGAAAACTGTCATTTACTGCCATATATAGTATACCTCTTGGTAAAGTGTATGAAACAATAGGTAAAAAGAAAACTTGGACCGGCAATAGCTTGCAAACACTGCATAGTCATTAAAATACACCCTATACCATGAGGTGTTTGGCATGGGGGTCTTGAGCCTGAGGAATTAAGGCCGCCTGGCTAGTGCAGTCGCCGCGAACTGTGCAGTTAGTTTTCTCTCTCTCTCTCTCTCTCTCGTCTCTCTCTCGTCTCTCTCTCTCTCTCTCTCTCTCTCCCCCCCCCCCCCCCCCCCGACAGAAAAAAATTCACTTATAGGAATTCATCGGCGAATGAAGGTCCAGTATACTGATGGCATGCCTGTCAGTCCCGCAAGTGTATGAGTGGAGTAGGACGTTTCAGATGGTGTGACTTCTGTGGGAGTCTTCACGACCGGGGCACGGCACCTCTTCTTCTTCTTCTTCTTCTTCTTCTTCTTCTTCTTCTTCTTCTTCTTCTTCTTCTTCTTCTTCTTCTTCTTCTTCTTCTTCTTCTTCTTCTTCTTCTTCTTCTTCTTCAGCATTCCGAGCCATTGAGGTTCTTTGCTGCAGATAGATAAAAGCTGTCACCATTCGTCTCTCTGGTTGACCATCTCTTGCCAGTCTTCACGACCGGGGCAGGCACCTTCTTCTTCTTCTTCTTGTTCTTCGTCTTGTTCTTCTTCTTCTTCTTCTTCTTCTTCTTCTTCTTCTTCTTCTTCTTCTTCTTCTTCTTCTTCTTCTTCTTCTTCTTCTTCTTCTTCTTCTTCTTCTTCTTCTTCTTCTTCTTCTTCAGCATTCCGAGCCATTGAGGTTCTTTGCTGTCGAAAAAAATTCACTTATAGGAATTCATCGGCGAATGAAGGTCCAGTATACTGATGCATGCCTGTCAGTCCCGCAAGTGTATGAGTGGAGTAGGACGTTTCAGAATAGTGTGACTTCTGTGGGAGTCTTCACGACCGGGGCAGGCACCTTCTTCTTCTTCTTCTTCTTCTTCTTGTTTTTCTCTTCTTCTTCTTCTTCTTCTTCTTCTTCTTCTTCTTCTTCTTCTTCTTCTTCTTCTTCTTCTTCTTCTTCTTCTTCTTCTTCTTCTTCTTCTTCTTCTTCTTCTTCTTCTTCTTCTTCTTCTTCTTCTTCTTCTTCTTCTTCTTCTTCTTCTTCTTCAGCATTCCGAGCCATTGAGGTTCTTTGCTGCAGATAGATAAAAGCTGTCACCATTCGTCTCTCTGGTTGACCATCTCTTGCCAGTCGCTGATTCCAAGTGCTTGTAGGTCTGTATGTATATTATCTCTCCACTGTCTTCTTGGTCTACCTCGGAGTCTACGGTCATTTATTTCCTGAGTGTAAGCGAGTTTTGCTTCCCTATTATCTTCCATTCTTTCTATATGTCCCTGCCATTGCAATCTATAAGCCTTCATGATACCAGTGATTAGCGGGGATTTAAACAGATCATAAATGTCTTTGTTGCTTCTTCTTTTCCACTCTCCACTTTGTGTATCCCTAATGGACTTGTAGTGACTACATTGAAAAATTGTATATTCTTTACTTTTTCAGAATATATTCACACCCAAAGAAACGTAAGGTTTTTATTTGAAGTCCCCTTGTATATATTACTATACTTATTATAGAATTTGCCTTTTAACAACACTGTTATAGAATTTGCCTTTTAACAACACTGTTATAGAATTTGCCTTTTAACAACACTGTTATAGAATTTCATAGGGAAGTAAAAAAAACCAAAACAAACATTGATAGATCTTACAATTTGACAAGACAGCTATAAACGAAACCTTTACAGAACTTCTGATTTAGCAAAATATTTATATAACTTCCAATTTCATAAGATAATATCAGAACTTGCTATTTAGCAATACAGCTATAGAACTTAAGAACAATGTTTTCCCATTGTGAAATTAAATAATGAAGGCAAAATAATAGATTGCTCAATTTATTGCCCGGCATATTTTGCTGTATCACACCAAGTACATGCTTCGTGAAAAGTTCAGCTTATATTAAAGTAGCGTTCTGAATCCTTTTAACTGAAAAACATTCACTGGCACAGGAGCGGAGCATAATGGGACGACCGTTTCTGGTGAATTTGGAACCGCGACTAACTAACTGAAATACAAATAACACACAGTCTAATATAAAATAGACTATCACGTCTTTTTTTTTGTTAACGTAAGAGCAATTTACCTGCTTGCTATTTATTATAATTTGGACATTTGGCAGATAAAGAAAACTTCATTCTGTGAAATATAAATGGAGGATAGGTGGTTGAGCTGGGCCTCTGGAGTCTTTATGTGTGTGGCTACGGTTTGCTTACGCATATTCCTCATGTTGGACTGGTATTGCATGATTCTGTCGCCCTGTTACTGAGTTGAGTGCGTGGGACGACACTGTGAGTTGTGAATTTAGTGTGGTTGTTTGTAGCGTAAACTGCATGTTCAGAAAAATTGCGACCGGCAGGCCACTGAACTAACTGGACTAGCCTTATGCAGTTATGTGTGGACTGCTAGTTTTCTAATGACCTGCCGCTTCCACCGACGATGTATTGTATTTATCGTTTCGGACTTTTGTGTTGGCATTCTGGCGGCGGCATTATGCATAGTATACCTGTTCGGGCTTCGGTTTGTCGAGACTACTGTCTATTCCACTTTTCACAAGGGAAAGTGAGAGGTATTTTGTGTGATATTCACTGGCACAGGTACGGAGCATAATGGGGCGACCCTTTGCAGTGAAGTTGGAACTGCGACTAACTAATAAAAAAAGAAAAAAAGAAGCGTCTGCTTTACACGCGAGTATAACTCCCATTAAGTAAACAAAAAGACGTGATGATGTATCCAAAAAACTACCATAGTAACAGTAAAACATGGCGGAGTCTTGCACTTCACAAACCAAAAGTACGCTCCTGCTACGAAACTTGTATAAAGGAAACTAGGAGTAGATAAAAGGGCATGCTGGACAGTTAAAAAACTGAAAGCTATAAAAGACAGGAAATCAAACATCATCATCAGCATCATCAGCCAGTGCCTTGCCGGCTGGCGTAAACGATCATGCCTCTCCACAAATTACTATCTTTGACGTCATGGACCAATTCATATGTTGACTCCCTTCCGTGTCATGACACAAAACGGTCACGAATCTTCTCACGCTGTCTTCCTTTATCTCGTTTTCCGCAGATCTTTCCGGTTGTCACATGTTCCAATTTTTGTCTTCTCATAACAGTGGCCAAAAAAAGATGACTGCCTCTTTCTAATGTTTGTGATAAGTTTTCTTTGCGACTCAGTTTCCCTTAAAACGTCCTGATTGCTCATTTTGGCTGCCCAATTAATTTTCAGCATTCTTCTATAAAACCACACCTGCACCGCTTCTAGGGAATTTTTCGCCTGTTTACTAATTGTCCAGGATTCGCAGCCATATATTAAAACGGGTTCTATGTAACATGAAAGAACTCTATTTCTGACTTTCAAGGACAGTGACTTATTGCACAAAACGATCTTCATGTGATAGAATGCTGTTTTTGCCTGTCCTATTCTGTGTTTTATCTCAGTGATGCATCTTCCATCTGATATTATCTATGTGCCTAATTATCTGAATTTCTGCACTTGCCTCAAAATAACGTCATTTACTTTAACTGCACATTTAGGCACAATCTGTTTCTTTGATATCCATGACTTCTGTCTTTCTGTTATTTAAATTAAGGACTATTAGTTCACTTTCTACAACCACTGTATCTATCATTTCTTGTAGATCGTTCCGACGTGTTACTTTCAAGATAAATACATGTTTTACATATCCTTTACAGGACATCGCTGTCTACATCAGCATCTTTCAGCTTATTGTTGATTTCTTGGCAAGATTACGCTCAGTAGTTTGTCATTGCTTTCTGAGCGACCATACTCTCATAAGTCTCTGACGCGATTCGAACCGCTTCCGATTCTCGTGCGCTCACGTCAACCACGAGAGTATTCGGGGTTACGGAGAAAGCTGCTAACTCCTCGACCAGGGAGACCGGCTACTATCAAGATGGTGTCTTTAAATGATGACAACTTCTCAACCAATACAAGAGAATGTGTTTCTCATATCACAGCTTCAAGAATTTTTCAGTAATTGATTCTCTCTGTCTCTCTCTGTCTCTCTCTCTGTCTCTCTCTGTCTGTCTGTCTCTGTCTCTGTCTCTGTCTCTCTCTGTCTCTGTCTCTCTCTCTCTCTCTCTCTCTCTCTCTCTCTCTCTCTCTCTCTCTCCCCTTTTTGTCTTCTCCGAACGCTGGTCGATACTGTAGAAATTTAATTTTTCGAACGTATCGGATGACACACATCTGGTAAAACATGAGATGTCGGGTACAATAACAATCTATTCTTACAGAGCGGGAAGCCATATTTTGGATCGATATTTTCAAGTGTTTATGGCGGGAAGCCAGAATTCAAGGCCAGTACTTTCCCTAAATTAATTTCTTACGCTGTGCCCTGTTTATAAATCTTTAACATTTTCCTTTCAAAAGCGTGCACTATTAATGTAAGAGATTTAGAATGGTGGTCTCAGCCTATTTGCCGTCACCATTCTTTCACACGCACGTACACACACACACATCTATTGAACCACTCATCCGCATGCACATACACACATCCACTAAACGTAGATACTTGAATGATTTAATTTTTCTTCATCCAAGCTCTACCCACTAGAATATTTGAATAATATTTCATCACTTATAGACATTTTCATTGTACAATCAAATGAAATGATACTATCCGGTGCCACCCATGGGGCGCTGGAACGTTAACCATTGCTCCTCTAAACACTTGACGGCAAAAGTGAAAGATGATGATACACATTCTGCAAAAATATCAAACTTGGAAATTACAATTGCCTAAAACATCCTAGAGTTGATAGCAACGTCCGGCAAAGGACACCAATCATGTGCCATGCCGATAAGCGTGGGATGATCATGTTTTGCCATCTCACTCGATCACCAGAGTCGTGGATCAGCTCAGTGTTTTTGTCTCGATCATGTCACGTGGCCAAGCCATCCAGGTATTTACTTCTCGGTCTTCCCCTTGGTCTCTTTCCTTCGATCTTGCCAGTTGTCATCAAGTTCCCCAAGTTATTTCTTCTCATAACATGCCCAAAAATTGTGACTCTCTACATCTAATGACTCTAATCAGTTTACGATCTTCATTTGTTTCTTGAGGACTTGTTCATTGGTTTTTCTGTCTGTCCATGGTATTCTTTGTATTTTCCACAGAACCACATTTCCACAGCCATCAGCTGTTTTTCAGCTTGACTCCTTATTGTCCACGCTTCACATCCATACAAAAGTATAGGTACTATGTAGCACTTCAACACTCTTTTTCTCGTTTCATTTGATATCTTTTTATTAGTCAGTATGTTTTTCATCTTGCAAAAGGCTACCTTCGCAAAGTCTTCCGACAAAGGACGTTGATACATTAAATACTTAAATGTACAAATTAAAGAACCATGTTACACGCTTTGGGGCGCACTGAGTATATTAAGCTGGTAGGAATGGGGGTCTTGAGCCTGAGAATTAAGACTGACTGGTTAGTGTAGTCGCCGAGAAATATGTCTAATTTCTCTAATCAGTTTGCGGTTTTCATTTGTTTCTTGTGGGACGTGGTCATTGGTTTTTCTGTTTGTCCATGGTATTCTTCACATTTTAATCAGAAATCACATTTCCGCAGCCATCAGATGTTTTTTCATTGTGTCTGCTCATTGTCCACAGCTT
Source organism: Cepaea nemoralis (assembly GCA_014155875.1). Taxonomy (NCBI): domain Eukaryota; kingdom Metazoa; phylum Mollusca; class Gastropoda; order Stylommatophora; family Helicidae; genus Cepaea; species Cepaea nemoralis. The sequence continues at coordinate 75,597 of JACEFZ010019241.1, forward strand.
CACTTCCATACAAAAGCACAGGTTCCATGTAGCACCTCAACACTTTTTTTCTAGTTGCAAATGACATCTTTTTATTGGTCAGTATGTTTTTCATCTAGCAAAAGACTACCTTCGCCATGGCGATTCTTGTTCTAATCTCTTCAAGGCATCTCCCATCAGATGTTATGAGATAACTGTACCGATTCACTTATTTAAGAATATTCCCATGTACTTGTATATTATATTGTGGTATTTCGTTCTTCCTAGCGACGACTATAATCTGTGTCTGCTTACAATTTAATTCTAACCCTAGTTGTTCACTGTGTGCAATAATTGCATCTACTAAATGTTGCAGATCCTGCTAATTGTCTGGGATAAATACTGTATCATCTGCATGTCTAATGTTATTAATGTTTCTTCTTCCAATAATAATTCCTTTCATATCTTGTACGTTTCTGAAAATATTTTCACTGTACAGGGAAACAAGATCTGGAGACATTACACATCCCTGTCTCACACCTCTCTTAATAGGCTGATATTGACCAACTTCATTATCAATCCTTTTGGCAGTTTTTGTTTCCAATATATGTTTTTTATAAGTCTAAATTTCTTTCCCATCAATTTGTAGATATGTTGCTATGTGTAAGTTAGGATTTTATTTTTGCCCACGACAGAAAACAAAAATCCATTACCTTACGGAGGAAATCAAAGCCAGGTCTCTAGTATGGAAGCCCGGCGTCCTACCCACTCGATCAGACACTCCTCGTATATAATGCTATCCCGCATATTTTCATAAAGCGATCGGCACTCAACATAGCAAAAACAAAGATAATGCATACAGATAAAACTACTAAGGAGGAAGGGAGAAAGAAATATATGTTAATGAGGTAAGACTGGAGGTGGTGGAACGTTTTAAATATCTTGGGTCATTGATTACCAACAATGGTGACATAATGAAAGAAATTAAACGCCGACTATCAATTGCTCTTCAAAGACTAAAACAACTGAATAAATTACGGAGTGGGACAGATAGAACTACAAAAATTAGATTTTTAAGGGCATGCATCTTTCCCATTGCAACATACGCCTGTGAGACATGGACACTTACTAAACAACAGCGCATAAATGCCCTTGAATACATATGTTATAGACGGGTTCTAAGAATATCTTAGATAAAGAAAAGAAGAAATCAATCCATACTTCAGGAGCTAAATATTGAAGAGGGTTGGCTATTAAAGACGATAAAACAAAGAAAATTTAAATATTTTGGTCACTTGAAACGTCATGAAAGTTTGGAGAGAACAATAATGGAGGGGTATATGCCTAAGAAGAGAGGAAGAGGAAGGCCAAAGAGAAGATGGGCGCAGGATGTGGCGGATGATCTCCAGATGGGTGTATCGGACGCGGGACATCTTGCTTATGATCGAGAGGTTTTCCGGTCGGTTGTTATGGAGCGAGGTTCTGCAAAGGACATGCTACTGAATGAATGAATGAATGAATGAATGAATGAATGAATGAATGAATGAATCGGCACCCAATGGGTCATGTGGCCAATATAACACCGGTCACCAATGCTTGCCTCTGCATGTCATGGTACCCATTTTAGACTTGGATTGATCCGGGAGCAATGGAAAATAAAAAAATCGCCTCAATGCAGATTCGAATACATGACCACTAGGCCGACAGGGAAGCGAGCTAGCCACTTCACTACAATAGCCCCTTTTACGTCTATAAGCAACGAACAATACTTGTTAATTTATTCCTCACGGTAATTATAACTTGGTATAGAAACAAATTATTTCTCATGCTAACAAACAGAATTATAACGCTACTTAGAACAATTTCTTTCTCACGCTAACAAACAGAATTATAAGACTACTTAGAACAATTTCTTTCTCACGCTAACAAACATAATTTTAACGCTA
>JACEFZ010019241.1:82500-146636 GCA_014155875.1 Cepaea nemoralis
CCGTAGAAGTCGGAATGATGACAATAAGACGAAGCAGAGCGAAGGCTAGTAGGAGCATTTCTTTTTTTAAGAACTATTCTCATTTCAGTCTGGCTCAACCCAGGAACTCAGATTAATTTTAATAATGTTACTGCCTTGAGGTGGGTTCGAATACACGCCCACCATGCCGACATGCGAACTCGCTAGCCACTGAGCTAATGTAACCCCATTTTGTGAAGACCGCCTTCTTCAAATTCCACAGTGGTTGTGAAAAAGTCTGGTCATGTTGCGTGCCTAAAATCAATAGTAAGTTATTTCATGTCGGTGGTTTGGTGGCTAGACAGCCATTTGGAACTTCCTGTTTTTTCTATATCGTAACTGAAGACGCCTTTTTAACTGCGCTGACCTGATCGTCAGAGCGTGAAATGAGAAGGGACACACGAAAGTCTTGAAGATGGGTCGACTGCCAGAGTTTTGGATGGTTCACCAGACAGCTACTTGGCTAATGAACATTCTAGTCTGCCTGCTGGGAAGCCCATGGGACAACCAAGACAACATGGTAAATACTTTATGGGGATTGTCTATGGGAGTAGAAGATAGCGGAACTGAAGTAGCGAAGTGGTGAGTGCACTTGCCAGCAGGTTTGATTTTCCTGGGATGGAAATTATGTTTTTGTTTACATCACCACATGCGATTGTCGAGGAGAAGGAGGAGGAGGAGGAGAAGAAGGAGAAGAAGAAGAAGAAGAAGAAGAAGAAGAAGAAGAAGAAGAAGAAGAAGAAGAAGAGAAGAAGAAGAAGAAGAAGAAGAAGAAGAAGCCCCCTAATTTGTGTCGTAAAACTCCGGGGGGTGGAGTTGAGGTTGTCGTGGCGAAATGGCCAAACCGCCTACCTCGCACTGCCAAGGTCGTAAGTTCTCTGTCAGACTGTTATTCGGATCTACAGTGCAACTTTTACGGAACCCCCCCCCCCCCCTCTCACTCTCTCTCTCTCTCACTCACTCTCTCTCACACACACACTCATAAACTCTATCTCTCACACACTCTTAAACACACACATACACTCTCTCTCTTACACACACACACTCGCTCTCTCTCCCACACACTCTCTCACAACACACTCACATACATACACACACTTTCTCTCTCTCTCTCTCTCTCTCTCTCTCTCTCTCTCTCTCCCACACACTCTTAAACTTTCTCTCTTCAACACACTATTAAACTCTCTCACCGACACATTCTCTCTCTCTCTCTCTCTCTCTCTCTCTCTCTCTCTCTCTCTCTCTCTCTCTCTCTCTCTCTCTCCCTCTGATATTATTCTGTGTTTTATGATCTCACTAACACTGTCTGCCTGGTGAAAGATAGCACCAACATGTTATCGAATGAAGTCTAGCAGAAAATATTACATGATGCAGACCTGATCGTCTCAAGGTTCACAGGCCAGAGAAAGATAGATGGAGGAAATAAAACCGGATCTAAACCAGCCTGCCATCCAACAGGAGAGGAAGTTGGTCGCGGGCGTTGCCGGACGGAAGCAGACTGCTCTTGTAGCAACTCTGCAGGCCTCAGGTCTGAGCGGGCAGATCTGACATTTAAGAGATGGGTTTAAAATCTTTTTCCCGTTACCTCTACCCCGTTCAACATGAGAAGACAAGTTACGAGGGGGTCATCTACTGAAAACCTTAAATGTTTGTTGTTGTTGTGTGAATACATTCTGAAAAGGTAAAGAACAAATGTATACATTTTTTTCGATGTAGTCACCACTGCGTTCAGGTAAACTCCTCCAACGTTGCTAAAGTGCTTGGATTTCTGTAGGGGGAAAAAAAACTTCTCTTGGTCGCGTGTGTAACCACTCATGCTTCACTTGCCGTACGTCTTCACAGAAGTCACGCCGCTTTAAAACTTCCTACTCCACTCATACACTTGCTGGACTGACAGGCAAGCTTCGCCATACTGGACCTCAATCGCCGATGAAATGTCTATAGGTTTCACTCCTTCACTGATCAAAAAAGGATAACGGACCGCTGCTTCTCTTTGGTGCATGTCAAAAGTGGGGCGGTCATATTTAAACTGTCATAATGACGTCATCGTGTTCGTCGGCACCGTGATATCACGTGCTAAACTCTCTTGACATTCTTAATAACAATATTGACAGATTACAAGACAATGGCAATGTAATTTCTATCACACTTTAAAGGTTTTCATTCGAATCCCCCTCGTATAATTAAGACCCACTCCAGCCACAGATTAATAATCCAGTGACTGAATCACACATATTTCGGATATTAATTTGGTAATGGACGGACGGACGGACTGACTGACGGACTGACGGACGGACGGTCGGACGGACGGACGGACGGTCGGACGGACGGACGGATAGATAGATAGATAGATAGATAGATAGATAGATAGATAGATAGATAATATTCTGAAACAGTTGTGAACAAGGGACATAAGCACAGAGTTTACAGCGGATGCGAGGCAGAATAACAATGTTGACAAAGTTATCTCCTGCTATCTGCCATTAGGATGTTGAAGAACCTTATTTCTCGGAGTAGATTTAACAGTTCCTAAGGGCGAAATCGATTTTCTTTACCAGACAAATTGGCTTGGAGCAGAAGTAGAGACGCGTCCCTCGTTAGATCTGCCGATTTCGATCTCGCTGACTCCATAGTTTGTATGCGATTCGCCCGCCCGGAGATGGTGAAAATCCTTGTTATCGCTTTTTCAGAATAGGATTCAGAAATAGTTCTTTTACGTAGTTGGATTGACTTATGTTGCAAATGTAACCGGTTCAAGGCCAAAGAATCTGTCTGACGCATGGACATGTAAAATAGACACCTACGCGATTTAGAAGGACAGTGGCCACCAACATCAAACAGTTAAATTCTTGTTGAGCAACTATCACTCATCTTGGGATTTCAGTTACAGCATAGAAATAATTGAAATAGCAGAGTAGACGTGCAATAACCACGAAACATTTATCAACAAATCAATTTCACAGCTACAGATCATCAAAGGGTTTAGAGGGTTTAATTTGCGAAACAAAGGACGACTATCATTTATGGAATAGTTTAGAATCTAGGAAACTATATGACGTGTGTCTTATATGGAACAGTTTATAATGTAGGAAACTATATTAATGCGTGTCATACATGAAATAGTTTATGAGAAATTAAATAAACGCCTGCCATGCATGGAACAGTTTAGATTCTAGGAAACTAAATGAACGACTGTGATACATGGAAGAGTTTAGAATCTAGGAAACTAAACGAACGCGTATCATACATGGAACAGTTTAGAATCTAGGAAACTAAATGAACGACTGTGATAAATGGAAGAGTTTAGAATCTAGGAAACTAAACGAACGCGTATCATACATGGAACAGTTTAGAATCTAGGAAACTAAATGAACGACTGTGATAAATGGAAGAGTTTAGAATCTAGGAAACTAAACGAACGCGTATCATACATGGAACAGTTTAGAATCTAGGAAACTAAATGAACGACTGTGATAAATGGAAGAGTTTAGAATCTAGGAAACTAAATGAACGACTGTGATACATGGAACAGTTTAGAATCTAGGAAGCAAATGATGACATCAGTTTAACATCGAGCAACCCCGGGAAGGTTTACCCGGTCAACAAATGCCCGCAGAAGTCGGATGTGTCGGCCCAACGGCGCAAGAACGCAGCTCTGCTGTAAACAGGCACAACGCAATCACGTCCGAAAAAAAAAAAAAAAAACTCCGGATGAACGCAGAAGAAGAAGAAGAAGAAGAAGAAATCGAGTAACCTGCACGGTGGCGTGCCATACAAACCCCTCAGAATAGACCAATCTACAATTTATGGAGACGTGTCATATAAGAAATAACTACGAATCGAAAAATCTACACTTTATATAGGCGTGCCATATATGAGACATCTCAGAATCGAGAAATCTGCACTATATGGAGGCGTGTCATACATGGAACATCTCAGAATCAAGAAATCTACACTTTATATAGGCGTGCCATATATGGGACAACTTAGAATCGAGAAATCTGAACTTTACGGAGGCGTGCCATACATAGACAACAGCTCAGAATCGAGAAGTTTACACTTTTGGAGGCGTGCTATATATGGAACATCTCAGAATCGAGAAAGCAAAACTTTATGGAGATGTGCCATATATGGAACATCACAGAATCGAGAAATCTACACTTTATGGAGGCATGGCATGCACGAAACATATCAGAATCGAGAAATCAAAACTTTATGGAGGCGTGCAATTCATACATCTCAGAATCGAGAAATCTACACTTTATGGAGAAGTGCCATACATGAAACATTTTAGAATTGAGAAATCTACACTTTATTGAGGCGTACCATACATGGAACAGCTCAGAATCGAGGAATCTACACTTTATGAAGGCGTGCCATATACGGAATAAACTAATAACAAGCTCTCCTACCTGTGCACTTGCTCATTGTTTGCTGGATTTTGCACCGGCAGTTTTCTATGGGATGAACCATGCCAACCCTCCCAAATCATCTCTTATGACATGCATAATTACAGTGATTGCATGATTACAGTGTTACATTTCTTTGCTTGACCAACAAGCCCTAATAAAACACGACGAAACCTCGCGTTGATTCGAGAAATCTAGAAATCCGCAGTAAATCTAGACAGCAAGATGACGTGGAACACGCAGAGAAAGTCAGGATACAGAAGATCCACTTGGTTACCCAGTACATCCTGGCATTTATTCCAGCTGTCTAGAACATATCTTGCCGCTTCATCGATTCGAATCCGGGTAAAATAGTGAGGCTGTCACTTCGAAATTGACCCTTACTCAGATCAGAGTCGTCTTTGTCATCATTTCCGGGGTCGCGTGGTCTAATTAGCCATTTTCAAACCCGCTCTAGGGATGACAGATGACAATATCGTCTTCTAAGGGGACGACCGACACAAGCGAACGAAAGAAGAAGCAGAAGACGACCGATACATAATATTTTCTGTTGTTACTTTTATTTGTGTTATTTGTAAGACTGGTTCTAGTTTTGTCCACAAGTTTTCTTACGGAAAATTAGTTGCATGTCCTTTCTGTACAAGTTCCTAGCACCGATGTCAGCATTTTTCTTTTGGCGGATTGTGATTTTCTACGTAATGTTATGTTCAGTAGATTACCAGGTTTCCTAAACGACCAACGCCAATACCATTGAGAAAATCAACTCAATGCGGTCTGCATCCAAATCGACAGCAGTTGAATTCGAACTTGGTTTGCAGGATTGTGAAACTGCGATCACTGACCCTAACCGCAGACGCCAGCGTTTTCTTTGAAGTTTTTGTTAGTAATTATTACACATGTTACAAATCAAAAACGTTAAGTACCGGACATGTAAGCCCGGAAAATAAATGTCGGGTGAAGTTGGTTGTGCAGGATGGAAGACTGCAAATACGACGGCTAAACGCAAGAACGCACAGCATTACTGTCCAGAAAAAATAGTAATAATTACACGATGAAGAAAAAAACGTAAGACGAAGAATGTAAGCCCGGGAAGAAAGAAGGGAGTGAAAGTAGTTGCGGCAAAGAAAGAAGAGAGAAGAATGAAGAAGAAAGAAGAGCAAAAGAAATAAAGTAACGAGAAGAAGAAAGAAGAAGAAGAAGAAGAAGAAGGAAGAAGGGAAGAAGAAGAAGAAGAAGGAGAAAGAAGAAGGAAGAAAGAAGAGAAGGAAGGAAGCAAGGAAGAAGAAGAAGCAAGAAGAGAGAAGAAGAAGAAGAAGAAGAAGAAGAAGAAGAAGAAGAAGAAGAGAAGAAGAAGAAGAAGAAGAAAGAAGAAGAAGAAGAAAGAGAAGAAGAAAGAAGAAGAGGAAGAAGCAGCAGCAGCAGCAGAAGAAGAAGAAGAAGAAGAAGAAGAAGAAAGAAGAAGAAGTAAGGAAGGAAGAAGAAATGAAGAAGAGGAAGTAGCAGCAGCAGCAGCAGCAGCAGAAGAAGAAGAAGAAGAAGAAGTAGAAGAAGAAGAAGAAGAAGAAGAAGAAGAAGAAGAAGAAGAAGAAGAAGAAGAAGAAGAAGAAGAAGAAGAAGAAGAAGAAGAAGAAGAAGAAGAAGAAGAAGAAGAAGAAGAAGAAGAAGAAGAAGAAGGAAGTTAGTTAGTCGACAGATCATCCTCATTGCACATCGAACCATTCAGTCCATAAGTGCACGGATCCCCTCCTCAGCAAATATCATAGCGCGTAGCGGTTCACGACACAGTTCTGTGTTGGTTTATTAATCTTCTTTGGCTTCCTGCGTAGTGTTCTTATTTGGCCACACTTCTTTTAACTTGCTGTTCTCGCAGCCTTACCATAGTTGGTTCTCGTAAACGACTTACTTCTCGTAGAGCATTCAGAATGTCTGCCTGGTCCATGGCTCGTCCGCCTTCCACAGTAGCCCTACCCATAAGCCTATCAGCCTGCTCATTTCCTTGTACACTCGCATGCCATGGCACGAAAATGAAACTAATCTGTGCCAACCAAGACCGCTCCAGAAACAGCAACCACTCTCTTTGGACCCACTATAACTCTATCTTCCTGAGCATACTCATAGAGTCACTAAGGACACATGCCCGATTGTTGCATGTCTTTGTCTCGAGCCATGTTATTGCTTTACTTACTGCCATAACTTCCATTGTCAGGCTACATGTGGTCAAAGCAAAAGCACTAGACTCTTCCTTCACAAATTTCCCTCCGGCCTGAGCCGTAAAGGCCCATGAACATCTCACTCGTCGAACGACCGACTCATCCGTGTAAATGACTGCATCATCCTCTAAAGAATTCTCGAAGATCAGAGCCTGTACTTCCGCCTCCACAGCAGCTGGATTTTCTTGTCTGCATTTCCTGTCTAGTTCGATGCACACTGAAAAGGATGTTCAGAACTCTGTTGGCACCTGTACCCACTTCTCGCCAGGATCTACAAGTGAAACACCTGCTGAAGAATGTCTTCGGCTTGATCCATCCACGACTTTCCTCTTTTTAACATGCTGCCCTCACCTTCTTAATCTCGCTATGCAGTAGATGTTGTGTGTTTGCGTTGACTCTGAGGTAGGCACGTGCTAGGTAAATTTGAATTGTGTCCCTCATGGTTGGAAAATCAAGAAGGTAGCGCATCACCCTGCATGCTGTATCTCTTGTACATCCAAGAATAATACGCATAGCTTCATTCTGTATCCTTTCCATCCTTTCCATCTGCTTATGACTGAGAGTCAGGAACGCCAGCGCATACTCCAAAACAGAAAGTACCAGCCCCTCGTACAGAAGACATAGATGCTGCTCACAGTTTGCCGCCGCCATCGCCCGCATCGCAGTCAAACCCCGCTTGGCCTTTATCACCTGGTCTTCGTGCTCAGTATAAGTTAGGCTTCGATAAAATCGTATTCCCAGGTAATTCATTGCCTACGCTCATTTACAACTGTCAATCTGGGTTCAGAGACTGTGTAAAGAACTGTGGAAATAATAATAATAATAATAATAATAATAATAATAATAATAATAATAATAATAATAATAATAATAATAATAATAATAAGAAGAAGTTGAGTTGAGTTTGATTGATTGATTGATTGATTTAGGAACCGACATCACAGCATTCGGGGCATTCCCATAAGCACTCCGTCCCCATCATCAGAAGCCAGCGAAGAGTTCCAACCCCAATAGTACCAGCAGTAATCTGATTATATGTGCGTCTCGCCTTTCCTCTAAGCGTCGAGCATCGGCCAGATCCCCTCGTCACTCCACGCTGTCGCATTCTTGCCAGACCATGGTGATCCATTTGCTCCTCCGAGGTGTACACGTGCTCCCACAAGGCCGCAACCACGCCTGCCTTATCATGCATCAATACTCCACCAAGTTTTGCAGAGCCAGCCAATCTGTCTGTCTGTTCATTCCCCAACACACCAGCATGCCCCGGAGAAAATATCCAGACGATGCTTGCCACCCGTGACTTCCGAAGCGAAGCAAGCCACTCGGCACGAAGCTTGCCAGTCCTCACCCTACTCAGCATGCTTTCTGAGTCAGTTACAATCACGATGTGTGTGTGTGTATAGTATTCTCCATTCAGCGGAAAGCTGCACTGACTGCCTCCACCTCCATTCTTAAGCTAGATGTTGTGGTATCATATGCCAGTTGAGTTGAGTTAAGAACCGACATCACTGCACACAGGACATTCCCATACGTGCTCAGTCCCCTCGTTGAACAGTCAGCGAAGAGTCATACTACTAATCGTTCCCACCGCAATCTGATTAAAAGTTCTCCTGGTCTTCCCTCTCAGTTTTGAGATTCTTCCAGAACCCCTGCCGATCCCTCGCAATCTCATTCTTTCTACATATGGGTTCTCAATCTGTTCCTCCGCCTTCTCCACCTGGTCCCACAAGCGCACGACCACTTCCCCATTGTCCATAGGCAAAATACCACCAAGAGGTGCATTCCCTGCTAGCCTATCAGCCTGTTCATTCCCCCGTACACCCGCATGGCCAGGGCAAAATATCCATACAATTCTCACAATCTGTGACCTCTGAAGCGACGAGAGCCATTCCACACGAAACATTCCTTTCTCCACCTTGCTAAGCATACTCTTTGAATCCGTAATGAACACAACGTGTGTTGCAGTAGTCTCCTCTAGCCACCGGAATGCCGCTGTTACTGCCTCCACCTCCATTCTCATGCTGGAGGTCGTAGTCTCATATGCCAGGCTCTCCTTTTTCAAGACTCGCCCATTAGCCTTTGCAATAAAGCCCCAGCCACTACGTCTGTTTCTCACCACTGACCCATCGGTGTAGATGACTATGTCACCTTGATGTGTGTTGCTCTGGATCAGCTGTTGCACTTCAAACTCAGTGCAGCCCGTGCCCATTCTCTGCACTCACGACCCAGTGTTATTATTACATTGTGCCAGTCCGTCATGTCATCCGGAACTTCAACCCACTCTCTTTCACGATTGATGGTCTCTAGATCACACACCTGACTTATAGAAAGTTCTGCCTGTGCCATCCAGGACCTGCCTCGTCTTAGTCTATGACCCTTTACCATATCCATTGTTGCAAGCAGCGGGTAATCCCTGTCTGCGGCAACTCTCAGGTACCATTTGGCCTGAAGGACCCTATGCCTATCCGTCATTGTAGGTAGCGCCAGGATAAGCCTCATGCAGATAATTGGTGTGTCCTTTGTGCACCCCAGGATTAACCGCATGGCAGCATTCTGTATGCGCTCCAACCTTTCAAGCTGGCTGTTTGATACTGTCAGCAGCCCCAAACCATACTTAATGACATAAATTATTAACTGTTGAAAGAGCCTGTACAGCATCCTCTAATCTACCCCGGTTTCTGCCATAGCCCTCAATGCATTAAGTCTCCTACCAGCCTTCACCACCAAAGCCTCCACATGATCCTTAAAAGACAAACACCTGCCAAACCAGATTCATCAAGAAAGTACGAAGGAGAACACAGACAAACCGAAAGAAGACTGGGGCGTTTACAAGAAAGAAGCAACAGAAAAGGAAAGAAATCAGATATTTGCAGATGTACACGAACGGAAAGAAAGACAGATCAGGCGAGGAATAAAGGAGCCCACTCTCAGTCGCGCATGGACACAACAATATAAAAAAGGAAATGATGCTCCTCTTCCAGAAAATGAAAGAAGAACGCCAAAAAACAAGAAGACGCATGGTCCAGCTCCAGCTCAGAGGAAGAACACACCGACACCACCTCAGAAGAAGAGGACGACTAACCAATAATCGTACAAGGAACCAGTATAACGACAGCACCCTAGCACAAAAGTTACAAGCCAGAAACCAACAGTGACAGAAGAAACCACCCAAAAAGATAAACTCTAATGCAAAACTTGCCGGCCAACGAAACCCCCAGCTGAAAACAGAGGCAATGAAACGTCAACAAGACAAGCCAGCTACCACTGGCACAAAGAAACAAACAAACTTATCTCGCACCATGCACCACCAGGAAAATAACCAATGCCGCACAGGCTGGTTCACACGGTGGAAAGTTTGATTTTTTTTCGGAAACTCGAATTGGAAGAAGAAGAAGAAGAAGAAGAAGAAGAAGAAGAAGAAGAAGAAGAAGAAGAAGAAGAAGAAGAAGAAGAAGAAGAAGAAGAGGAGAAGAAGAAGAAGTAGTAGAAGTAGAAAACCAATCATTATTTTGTTGTTGTTGTGACTGAATAGGTCCAAGTTTCTACAACATCAATCTGTCTGTCTGCTGCCCGGTTGTCTGTCTATGTTTATTTCTCTGTCTATCTTTCTATCATAGTAAACAGAAGATTATTTATTGAGAATAGGTTACTTCTAAGGGTGAGAGTGACCCTGTTACTAGCTGTCGTTGGTGTAAATTACTAGCTTCTGCGAGCTGGAAGATCTGTTCTTTCGATGCCGTAAAGGGGATCAGTTTAAATGCGAGATATATTCTCATCACGTACAATCTATTACACTTGTAACTTGGTTTTCTCAGGAATGTAATTTCGGTAACTCGTGCCACAGTCCCTTGGCTTTGTGGGGATTTGCCAGACGCCTGACAGAAATCGGTGTATTTGGACAAACACAAATGGCACACAGACCATCTACTGAATAGTGATTTTATTTTAGATAAGTGTCCGGGTTGCCAATCACTGAGACTGGGAAAGTTCGTATAGTAAACGTGAACAAAGGCGATTGAATAACTGTAACCGAATGTAAAATAGTTGTTTTTAAAAAGTATAGTCGACAAGAGACATAGCAAAGGAAGAAGAAGAAGAAGAAGAAGAAGAAGAAGAAGAAGAAGAAGAAGAAGAAGAAGAAGAAGAAGAAGAAGAAGAAGAAGGAGAAGAAGAAGAAGAAGAAGAAGAAGAAGAAGAAGAAGAAGAAGAAGAAGAAGAAGAAGAAGAAGAAGAAGAAGAAGAAGAAGAAGAAGAAGACACAAAGGCAGAAAAAAAATCTGAAGAAGAAGAAGGAGAGGAAGAAGAATAAGAAGGAGAGGAGGAGGTGAAGGAGGATGAGAAGAAGAAGAAGAAGAAGAAGAAGAAGAAGAAGAAGAAGAAGAAGAAGAAGAAGTAGAAGAAGAAGAAGAAGAAGAAGAAGAAGAAGAAGAAGAAGAAGAAGAAGAAGAAGAAGAAGAAGAAGAAGAAGAAGAAGAAGAAGAAGAAGAAGAAGAAGACGCAACAGCAGTAGAGGCAGCTGAAAAAGGAGAAGAAGAAAAGATAATTATTTTCATTTTTCTGTTACTGAATAAGTCGAAGACTATAACTCTTATATCAGTCTATCTGGTCCGGCATGGCTGTTTGTCTGTTTCTCTGATTGTCTTTCTATCAAGCAACACGCCTATAATTTATTGAGAACAGGTTATTTTAAGGGTGAGACTGACCCTGTTACTAGCTTTCGTTGGTGTCAATTACTACGCTACTGCGAGCTGGAAGATCTTTTCCTTTGATGCCGTAAAGCAGGGGACATCAAACTTTTTTCACAGTGGGCCAGATAACTGACAAAATGACGAGCGCGGGCCGCATAATCATTGTGTACAATACTTGCAAGCCAGAACGAAAGCTGTGGGGAAAGAAGTCGAAAAACAATGTTTAGTATTCCATGTTAATCATGGGTGAGTGGCGTGCAATGCACAAAAGAAAAAATAAACAAAGACAACCAACATATTTATTTACTAAAAAAATATATCAAAGAAGGCGACGTTAGCAAAGAGATACACCAGACCCAGTATGCATATATCCGAATCTCACAAATTAAGCAGCAAAAAAGGTTAGTGAGATTTGTGAAACTGAAGTTTGGCATTCAAGATATCATCAATGTTTGGTTTGGAAATAATGCATCCAATCAAGAGAATTGCTTTTAAATGTTCATCAGTCAATCTCGTTCGATGCGTTGACATCACATACTTAAATTTTCAAAATGTTTGCTCACAGACATATGTTGTTCCAAACACTGATGCCATACCAGCGGCACATTTCTTCAGCTTCGGAAACTCAACATCAGGTAAGCAGCGGTAAAATTCAACAAGTTTTCCTTCTCTGTGCTTCTCTTTCAACAAATCATTTGCTTGCAAATCAGTGAGCTCCAACTGTAGTTCAACTGACGCATCATCAAGGTTACAATCAAACGGATTCCGGAACAGTAAGCATGCCACTCTCAATTCTGTCAAGATCTTAAAATCTCTCCAAAAATTCTTCTTCAAATCACGAATAATTTTTTTCGGAAAATCCGAGTTGACATCTTCGGCGACTGTAGCGCAAAACTCTTTGAAACAGTGAAAATGAGAAAAGTTGTCTCTATCCAGTTGTGCTTCAAACAATGACAGCTTTCTCCGAAATCCTTTTATGATTCTGCAGATTCCTGTTTTCCTTGAAGTTTCAAGTTGAGTTCATTCATGTGGAATATGATGACGAAAACAGGACTTTATCGCAACTGAGCCACCTCACTGCTATGCAATAAGGCAAGTCACAGAATTCAGAATCAATTTCTTCAATAAAAGCCTGGAACTGGTGGTGATTGAAGTGCATGCCCCTGAATGAATTTCACAGCAGAAATGACTGACAAAAACAAGTCGAGAGGATCGACTTCATTGCCCCGGGTTTTATCCCATATGGCTCGGTCTCTTTCGGCAGGATGGCCTGCCAAATGCATCGCACAAAGCACAAACTTCATAGCTCAGGCAACGACCCCCAGGAGGCTCCGAGAAAAATGCACTCGTGAACCGAAATACGTAGGCAACGGGAAACGAACCCACAACCTTCGGAGCGCGAGGCAGACGGCTTGATCATTTCGTACAAAACGACTGATTTCAGTACACAAGAAATATCTAGGTCGTTCACACAGAGTGCTTGCTGATGTATGATGCAGTATATGAACAGAGCTCCCAAAATTAGCAAATCTTCCAGTTGAGTTCTGATCTGCCCCACCAGACACTTCCTCACTCCAGCCATGCTTTTTCCTCCATCAACTGTAATACTTCGATGCCGATTTCACTGAAGTTATAGTCTTGAAACATTTTTTGCATTTCCATGAAAATGTCTTTTCCAGGTGTTGTACTATGCATGCTACAAACCGATGCCAACTCTTCCGTTATTTGAAAGACCAAATCGACATCACGAATGAACACGAGAAGTTGTGACGTACTCGAGAGATCAATAGACTCACACAGCTCCAGAGAATACCACAAAAAGTTCCTTACTTTCTCGCGTATCTGTAGCACTATGTTCTCTCCATGTTTTTATGTTCTCCGCACAAGTGAATTTGCCGAAAGGCTGATAGTTCCAAACAAATCGGCTGTCTCAGGACACAAGTTATTTGCTGCTTCCTTCATACACTCTGTGATGAAGTTGCCATGAGTAAACGGTTTTTCCTCGTTCTGCCATCTTATGCACTATTTAAAAAAAAAAACAAACTTATACGTGTGACAGACTTATTTTCAGCGAACTTTCCCATGAAGATATGTCCTTGTGTTTCTATACCACGTTCCATGGACTCATTTTTCTCAGAGTGTAACTTTCCAGAAAACTTTGAATATGTTGATAGATGTTTTGTTTCATAGTGACGCCGAAGATTGTACGCTTTCAAAACGATAACACTTTCGCTGCATATTACGCAATTAGTATTCTTTTCTTAGTAGCGATAAAGAAGGGTGAAATAAACGGGATCTGAAAATGAAAAAAAAAAGACATTGAATTAGAAACATAATTAAAATCCTATTGAAACACAAGAAAAGCAGAGGACTAGGGGCTACGGCTCACCAAAGGTGCATATAAGGTTTTTAGGTGTGGGTCACAGGTGAAGCTACGGCTCACCAAAGGTGTATATAAAGTTTATAGGTGATTTTGGTAACAGAATATATCACATAATAAGGTTTGCAAAATATATAAGTAGGGCCGGCATAAATAAACAGCCCAGAGCTATGTTTTTCAACCGGGGTTCCACGAGTTGCAGCCAGGGGTTCCACCGAAACAGACGAAAATCGCCTAAATGCAACATTTCTGCCCATCTGGTTAATGACATAAAATAGACCAGGCACTTGGATCATCGCACATAATTCAGTGAGCAACGTAAACATTTGCGTAAGGATCCGCTCCAGCAGAAAGTTTGAAAAACACTGAACTAGAGACCAACTCGATTAAAACCGTGACCGGGGCATTTTTCTGATCTGGGGATACTATTTTCGTAATAACATGAGGCTTCTATGGCATTTGTATGCTATTAGTGTTACTTTATTGCCTCTATTCACACTTATAGTTCATTTACCTATCACTGTCAAGCAAAGAAATCCTTGTTACCTATAAAATGGATGACAGGCACAAAGAAGTAAATATGTCTAGAGCGTTGGACTTGTGTTGACAGCCAGACGCATCTGGGGGCGGGAAAGATGCGTGTTTGTGTGTGTTGCCATGGAAACAATGGTAACGTCAGAGCGACGTCAGAGCGAAAGCTGAGCTATCACAAGCCGGGGAAGGACTTGGGATGGCGCGAAATAAGCAAACATTACAATAAAAAAAGAAATCTTGATACAGTAATTTAAAATTAAAAATGGTAAATTCAAGGCACACAGTAGCCAGAAGGTCTCAATACGTGTGAAGATCTCCTAGTATTCTAAACATAATATTTAAATTTAAATTAAATCACAGCGTCTCATGTTGTATTTGTTATATCAAGCAAATTGAAGTACCGTTGGAGGGCCTGGGGAACTGACGTTGCGGGCCAGATCCGGCCAGCGGGCTGTAGTTTGGTGACCCCTGCCGTAAAGTCGTGTGTTTAAATACGAGATTTATTCTCATCACTTACAATCTATTACACGTGTAACTTGGTTTTCTCAGGAATGTAATTTTAGTAACTCGTGCCACAGTCCCTTGGTTTCGTGGGGATTCGTCAGGCATCTGGCAGAAATCGGTGTATTTAGACAAACGCAAATGACACACAGACCAACCACAGAATTGTGATTTAATTTAAGATAAGAGTCCGGCTTGCCAATCAGCAAGACTGGGAAAGTTCGTATGATAAACGCGAATAAAAAGGAGATTCAATAACGATAACCGAATGTAAAATAGTTATGTTGACAAGGGCGAGATTATCATGATAAGATAGGGCCAGATGATAGGTGAGAACAGGGGTGGGGATACAGAGTTACATATCTATGCACATACATTCATCACCATACTGGGCCTTCATTCACTGATGGTTTTATATTCACTGATTTAAAAAAAAAGGGATAACAGAACGCTGCTCCTCTTTGGTGCATGTCAAAAGTGGGCCGCCATAGTTAAACTTTCCTTATGCTGTCACTGTGTTCGTCTGCACCGTGATATTACGTGCTTAACCCTCTTGACATCCTTAACAACAATACTGACAAGTTACAAGACAATGGCATGGTTACTGTAATTTCTATCACACTTTTAATGCTTTGATTTGAAGCCCCCTCGAATATACGATATAAATTCCATGTTTACTTTATTGAACCTCCTTAACATGTGTTCTACAGGGTAATGCAAAGACGTCTCTAAATATTGTCTTCTTTCTCGGCAGCTGTCGTTTTTGTCAGCCTAAATCAATATTTGATATCTTTAGATGTACGTGTGTCAACCATGCATGTTTCCTCTAGGCGATGGCTAATATTTGAGATCTTTAGATGTATGTGTGTCTCCTCTAGCCATGCGACGGAACTTTGAACTCACGAGTGTGATTCTCCCATGGCAAGACGTGGGTTCAACAAGCTAGCTACAGGGGCCATCAGTGAATGTGGCACAGAAAATGGCAGCGACAATGCCAAATCAATGCAGAATTGAAAAACACTTGTGGCATAGACAGTGTACGCCGTGTGAGTTTCCAGTCTTCTTCTCTCATCTCATCTCATCTTGTTCCTCTTGTACCTTGCGGTGTCGAGATGAACGATATACAGCGGTATAGTGCCCTCTTATGGGCTTTATATTTCCAGATTCCCAAGTTATTTCTGTTATTCCATCTGTCTGTCGTTTATATGGTCAGCCTCATCTTCTGGTTTCATTTGGTCTGTACATCATTGCTTGTTGTGGTTTCCTGTTAGTTGGTAGCCTAATTAAATTGCCAACACGTTAACTTGAGGTTTTGTAATGAAATCTAGAATTGCTATAACCCCCCACTTTAGTCATCATTTCATCATTTCTGATTTTCTCTCTTCTTGATACATTGAGCATTCTTCTCAGGAATCTCATTTCCGTTGATGTAATTGTTCTTATTTATCTTTTTGTTTGGTCATTGTCCATTGGTAGCTTAGAGTTGGTAGGAATATTGTGTTGTAGAGTGCTTTTTAGTGTCTACAGATTTATGTTTGTTCTTTAGTATTGGTTCTATTTGTACAATGAGTTGGTTTGCCTTTTTGCATCTATTTTCGATCTCGTCTTCTGATTTGCCATTTGATGATATTATACTTCCTAGGGGTTAACGTGTTTCTCCGTAATCCCGTATATTCTCGCGAGTAACGTAACCTTCGCGAGAATTGGTAGCGGTTCTCGCCGCGTTGGTAACTTAGGGGTATGTGAGACGGTATCTCAGAAAGCAATGGCAAACTACTGAGCGTAATCTTGC
Organism: Cepaea nemoralis; assembly: GCA_014155875.1. Classification (NCBI taxonomy): domain Eukaryota; kingdom Metazoa; phylum Mollusca; class Gastropoda; order Stylommatophora; family Helicidae; genus Cepaea; species Cepaea nemoralis. Next base: position 99,033 of record JACEFZ010019241.1, read on the forward strand.
CCAGTACATCAACAGCAGATGAAAAATGCTGATGTTGACTGCAACGTCCTGTAAGAAATATGCAAAATAAAGTACTTGAAGCTTTTTACTTGTCTCAAAGGAGTGTTCTTATTTTTTCTTTGTGTGTGCTCGCTCGCTTTGAACTCTAGAGTAGTCCATATATACTACTTCTAGTAGCACTGGACTGAAGTTTTCGTGTAGATTAGCATTCTCTACTACCAGTGTCTCTCGCCATCAGGCGAACCCACTTTGACTTCAGAGATACTTGAAATTTACGTCCCCAAGTCAAGGACAAGAAGTCAACATTTTAGTCCAACTGTCCAGTGTATGGGTTGAACCCCTTACCTCGGCATCAACACACCGGATGTTTAAGAACATGCGGTCTTATCCATTCGGCGACACTAACCTCTGTAGTTTCCTTTAGATAATCTTTGTTGTTCTTCTTTGGTTCTTCTCTGATCCTTTTACATATATCAATGTATATTTTACATGTGTACTAGACAAATGTTGCTAGATCCACATTTTTATAGACAAATTCTCCCTCTGTGATTGGTGTGGTCAGAATAAAGTCGTCCTATTTTACTTCTCAAGACATTCTCTGGCACCCTTTTGAGGTCGCTTAAAAAAAAGTCGCACCGGGTTTTTATCCCATATGGCTCCATTTAAAATGTTTACACCTTAAATGGGCACCCATTTGAGGTGTAGACAACAAGCGAACCACCCTGTTTGTGACCCATGCCGTTATAAACGTATAGAATATGTTGATCCCAGAAGAAGAAACGACATTTACATAGTTGATACATTAGAGCAGATTGCGGGCAGACCACGACTCATTATTGGTAGAACATCAATACACTTCATAAACAAGACAGGTAGTCGATACGGGTTTTCTGGCGGAAACACAACAGACTCTTCAAGAATAGTCAATCAAGCCCTGTCTTGTCTGCTCACTGGTGGACTGAAGGAAACTGGTAAGTTACATTTTGCTTCTTCTCTGCCGTTAAGCTTTGAGGGGAGTGTAATTTTTCTCTTATGTCGGGTATGTAACGCTGGCTGGCGAGATTCCTTAGAATCAGATTTAGAATATATGTGATGTTATCAATGTATCTGGAATAAGGTCATCTCCCACTTTAAAACATATGTTTCTATTGTAAGCAAACAAAAGGTACAACAGATTCTGCTGTCCACATGCGCCGGCCGGAGCACTGTACGACTGTGAAACATGGATTCTAAACAAAAGGGATAAAAAGAACTTGGAAGTGTTTGAGATGTAGTGCTATCGCATAATGCAAAGAATAAGCTAGACAGAAAAGAGTACAAATATACAAATTCTTAAAGACACTAAAGATACAAAATACACTGAATCATTTTCTTCAATGTGGTTGAAGGTCTTAAACAAACTAAGGTTATCTTGGTTTGGTCACACTATCAGACATGGGGTGGGGAGTCGGGCCGTATAAATGTGTGTGTGTGTGTGTGTGTGTGTTTGTGGGGGGGGGGGGGTGTGTCTATCACTAAAACATTCTGCAGGCAAAGATATACCAGATGCCATAAAGCGGACGCAATAAGAAACATTACATCATACAAACATTAATTAACAAATTCAGTGCCAAGCAAAAAGTAGGTTTGGACCAAACAAAAATGATTGACGGAACAAGGGAAGTAGGGATGAGTCACAATTATGACTGAAACATTGTTAATATGGTAGCAGACATGTTATACGCAATGACAACATTTCGGTGATACATAAGCTCATGGCAACACGGGAAGCCGCTTTAGACGTTTAATCATCCCATGACACTTAATCATTAAAAAAAAACAGGGGATAAAGGACCCCTTTAGGCGCCTCATAGCGCACTGGGCCCCTGGTACTAGACCTACATTTGTAAGACCAGTCGGTACTCGTCAGGTGCCTTTATTTCCTAGAACATTTCCTAGTGCCCATTTTCAGGTAACCAGCATGGCGGTTAGGCATTGAACCGCTACGGCCTCTGGAGTATTTATCCTTGTGGCTGCAGTTTGCATTTCGCATTTTCCTCATGTTGGACTGGTAGTATATGGTTCCATCGTCCTGCTACTGAGTAAGTGCGTGGCGCGACTCTGTGAGCTGTGATATTCACGTGGAATGCTTTTACATGTCCGCTTTTGTTTGTACAGTGACCTGCATGTTCGGAACAATGGCTACCGGCTGTTGCTGAATTGACTGATTTGCCTTTTCGGTTCACGAGTGCATTTTTCAGGAGACTCCTGGGAGTCGGCGCTGGAGCTACGGAGTTCGTGCTTAATGCGACGCTTTCGGCGGGTCGCCCTGCGGATAGAGACAGAGCCATGTGAGAAAACCCGGGTCAATGAGGTCTTTCTGGTGACTGCCGATTCCATCGACGATGAACTGTGGTTTCCGTGGAGGACTTTTGTGTTGGCATTCTGGCGGCGGCATTATGCACAGTGTACCTGTGCGGGCTGTTGGATTGCCGAGACTCCTGTCTGTTCCACTTTTCACATTGGACAGTGGGGAGCATTTTGTGTGATATTCACTGGCACAGGAACGGAGCATAATGAGGACGACCCGTTGCCGTGAAGTTGGAACCTCGACTAACCAACCAACCAACCAACCAACCAACCAACCAACCAACCAACCGACCAACCAACCAACTAACCAACTAACTAACTAACTAACTAACTAACTAACTAACTAACCAACTAACTAACTAACTAACTAACTAACTAACTAACTAACTAACTAACTAACTAACTAACTAACTAACTAACTAACTAACTAACTAACGACCCGGGAGCCCCGGTTAATTTTAAAAATTCGAATCCGCAGCACACACTCATCCTGATGGAATCCCTCGGCTTTATGTGAAAGGAGGAACGTGTCAACTACTTATACAGGAATGGGATTTCCTTAAATTATAAATTCTCTCTGATCTTTTTATTTTTACGTTTCTCATGACACGTCTGCACAGATGCTCAACAGGTATGGCAGAAAATGCGGCCATGTTTTACTCCTCCTTGCAATTTAAACCAATTTGATCTTTCAAGGCCTACTTTGACAGCTGCTTAATTCTGGTGATGTACTATAAGCTAATAATTCAATTAAGCGTGCCAAATATCATGGAGACCCCATACCTCTTATGATGTTCCACAATGTATGATTTTGAAACATTCGAAGGCCATATTGTAGTCTATGAAGCAAATATGAAGATCTAAAGTGTAGCATCTATGATGTTCCACAATGTATGATGTTGAAACATTCGAAGTTAGTTAGTTAGTTAGTTAGTTAGTCGACAGATCATCCTCGTTGCACATCGGACCATTCAGTCCATAAGTGCTCGGATCCCCTCCTCAGCAAATCCCGCAGCATGTAGCGGCTAACGACGCCAGTTCTGTGTTGGTTTATCAATCTTCTTTGGCTTCCTGCGTAGTGTTCTTGTTTGGCCACCCCTCTTTTAATTTGCTGCTCTCGCAGTCTGGCCATTGTTGTAGATTCACAGTCATCACTTGGTTCTTGCAAAAGTCTCACTTCTCGTAGAGCATTCAGAATGTCAGCCTGGTCCATGGCGCGTCCGCCCTCAACAGTAGCCTCACCTGCGAGCTTGTCAGCCCGCTCATTTCCTTGTACTTCGAAGGCCATATTGTAGTCTATGAAGCAAATATGAAGATCTAAAGTGTACTCTCTGCTAGTATCATAGACGGTTCTCATGTTGAAGATATTACCCCTAGTGCCTTGGTGCCTCTCAACAGCATTCCTTTTATAGTTTAGTTTATCTATGGAGGGGCAACTGGCTAGGTTCTTCTTCGGTGGAGATTTTTTCTTTCAGGAGCAAAAATAAAATCCTAATCTGCACAGTTCGCGGCGATTGCACTAGCCAGGCGGCCTTAATTCCCCAGGCTCAAGATCCCCCCCCCCCCCCCCCAAACACAACACTTTCCCCCAAATCCTACACCGCAAGGTATTATGGGTAGTGGTTGACAGGTTTTATGTGGACATATCTTTGCTTGTTGTTGTAGTGTCACTATACATCATCTTTAATGACAGGAAATGACGGTCTGAATTCGCATTGTTAATAGTCTGATGTCCTTGAACAAGTCTGCATCTTTTAAAATGTCAATACAAATAACTTTGGTTCGCGGGGCATGTGTATCCCTGATCAAAATAGAAGTAAGGTCCTCTTTCTCTCAGCTAGTCTCTCAGCTAGCCTCTCAGCTAGACACGCTTGAGCCAGCTGATGTAACAGTTTAGCTCCTCAACCACAGCAACATTAAACCCTGTGTGCAGGTGGTAGATTAAACTGAAGAGCAGAAGACAGGTAGTTGTTTGTTGTGTTCTAAAATTCACCAGGGCAGGCAAATTTTTTTCCCTTTGTTTTTGTTTGTTTGTCCGCTCGATTAAACTCAAACATAGTCCTTACACACTGGTTAAATTAGTCAGGGACTGAATTTTGCGTGTGGGTTTGCTTTCCCTTTTACCGATGTCCCTCGCCTTCAGGCGAACCCACTCCAACTTCAGAGGTGGCAGGCAGATGATATCGATTTTGTTTTCATTCACTCGCTTTGAATTCAAGCGTAGTCCATTCACATTCTACGACTTCTAGTGTACTGGACTGATTATTTTGCGTGTGGATTAGCTTTTTACTATTATCATTATCCCTCGCCATCAGGTGAACCAACTTCGATTTATAAGTAATTTACGTGCCCAAGTCACGGACAAGAAGTCCATAGTTTAGTCCAAATGACCAGTATTGGGGTTGAACCTGCTACCTGGGCATCAGCATACCGGAAGTTTAAGAGCAAGCGCTCTTATAGATTCAGCCATGCTGACATCCAGAGGATCTGTTTATAGAGACACTGCCTACGGTCACCGACCAGAAATTGACACTGCCCAGATAGAAAGCAATGGCAGACTACTCTTTTTTTTCCTTTTGTTTTCACAGATGCCAGAAAATCACAACTGGTCAATCCACTTGGCCTCATGGTTATGATCGGGAAAAGAACATTGTCCTGACTCAAGACCCGTTTCAGAGGGCACGTCATGACCACCAATGCTTACCAGCATGGCACGTGGTGATAATGATGAGGACAAAACACCATTTCACCAAAGGGCATCGACAACGGGGATATCCGAAGTGAAAATACTCCGAACAATTTTGACCACCAAGTGAACACCACGGGAGACAATAAAGTGATGGCGTCTCGTTACCCTATTGCCTGCAAGTCGAATACATGAAGATATCTCAATGAAAAAACGAAGTAGAGGACAAAACAAATGTCCTCAACACCACTTTATTCTATAATTATTAGCGAGAAAGTTGTAAGACACAGTTTATAAAAGAATGGAATTCACCGAGTAAGTAATTTTCTTTCTCTTGTGAGATTTGAAGTCTTGTCTTGTTTTGAATTTGACTGAACATGATCTCACATAGTTGACTATTCAAAACTGTGTGATGGGTCATTGGCGCATTCATCTTACAGCCCAGCATAAGACCATTTACTAATGAAGAGCGTTGGTTAAATCTCTGGGGCCCACTCACTCAAAATTAAGCTGTAAAAATGTACCATCGCGATGCTCCTGGAGAACTGCCCTATCTTCTATTCAAGTTTTCAGACTGCTTTTATTTGCTGACGGACTAGTTCTAATTATACCTGCTAACCATTCGCCCCATTAACACTGACCAGCAAATTGTGTGTGTTTGTGTGTGTGTATGTACATGTGTATATGTGAGTGAGTGAATGATTGAATCAGCGAGTGAGTATGTGAGTGAATCAGTAATTGAGTGAGTCAATGAGCAAGTGAGTGGGAGAGTGTGAATGAATGAATGAGTGATTGATTGATTGATTGATTTAGGAACCGACATCACAGCATTCGGGGCATTCCCACAAGCGCCCCGTCCCCATCCTCAGAAGCCAGCGAAGAGTTTCAACCCCAATAGTACCAGTAGCAATCTGATTATATGTGCGTCTCGCATTTCCTCTAAGCGTCGAGCATCGACCAGATCCCCTCGTCACTCCACGCTGTCGCATTTTTGCCAGGCCATGGTGATCCATTTGCTCCTCCGAGGTGTACACGTGCTCACACAAGGCCGCAACCACGTCTGCCTTATCATGCATCAATACTCCACCAAGTTTTGCAGAGCCAGCCAATCTGTCCGCCTGTTCATTCCCCAACACACCAGCATGCCCCGGAGAAATGAGTGTGAAATGAGAGAAATGAATGAGTGAATGAGTGAGTGAGTGAGTGAAATATTTCAGTCACTGTATAATAGTGTTGAGCTAGAGTCTGCGAAAGCAGGGCTGCACTGATAATATCACGAGCGCGGCCGACGAGGGTTCGACACCTGCGTTTATCGTCCGCTAACAGAGGGAACTACTGATCACTGACTCCTCCGTGCATTCAGGTCTCCTAAATGTGATGGCCCATCACATCACAGACCTATAACAGCTTCCTCCTTCAGGACCTTTGTTGTTGCTGTTTGTTTCTAGGAGCGTAATCCTTGTGCCCGTTTTCATCAGGCCTGTTATTAAGCTGTTTCACCTGCTCTGGATTAAGGCTTCTTTCTCTTGTATTTCTTTCTTTCATTTCTCTATCCCTGTTTGATATTTCGGCATTAGAAAGACATCCGAAGAGATCTTTTAAGTGTACATGAATCATGGGGGTATTCACATCAACAGAAGTTCCAACATTCCGTAGATTGATGGGAGAGCTGTTGCACTGTTTTCTTTGTATCTTGACCGTTGGAGACTCCTTTTGGGGCATTATTTGTCGGTATTTTTTGTGTTATGAGCAAACATTCTGACTTGTGTTTTGTAATGTCTTAACACTGATGCTTGTCGCATTCATTATTATCAATTGTTGGTTCGTAGCATTTGTTTACATCACTGTTTACTTGTTTTCACGATTCCAAATGTTGCTGTTTTCTCTTGCTGTCCACTCTTTCGATGTGTGCTTTCGATGCCCCTTTTTGGCAGCATTACTCCTCTTTGAGGCAATTTTCCCACAGGTTAGTCATGGAACAGCACTGTTTTACCTATGTTTAGAAGCTTTTTGTCTGCTTCATTCCATCTCGTTTCACATAATCCTAAAATGTTAATCTTGTAATATTTCATTCCACCTACTACTTGTGCTGTTTTCCCAATAATGTTTACATAGTTCTAACATTTCAAGCGCTCGTTCTTAAACATCCGGTGTGCTGATGCAGAGATACGGGGTTCAATCTATACACCGGTCATTTAGATAAATATGTTGACTTCTCTTCCTTAACTTGGAGACGTAAATTGCAAGTACTTCTGATGCCGGAGCCGGTTCGCCTTATGGCGAGGGACACTGGTAATAGGGAAAGCTAATCTACACGCAAACATCAGCCCTGTGCTACTAGAAGTAATATCTATAGACTACGCTTGAGATCAAAGCGAGCGAGAGAAGAAAATATCTTTTTTGTATGACTAAAAGTTCTATTTTCTTACAATCTAATTGTAACCCTAGTTGCTCACTGTGAACAATAACAGCAAGAACTAAAAGCTGCCGAAATTTAACCGAGCTTGATGCGACTGAACACGCGAGCACTGCAGTCTGTATATTTTAGTCAGTAACTTAACAGATTATCCTCATTGCACAGCGAACTGCTAGTCCATAAGTGCTCAGATGCCCTCCTTAGTATAGTTTTCAGTGTCTAACAACTGAAATGTAAACGAATAAATTAGGAAGAACTTGGAAGCAACAGAGATTTTGTTCCTGAGACGAGTGTTGCAAATTCCACGGAACGCCAAAGTAACAAACGACAAATTGCCTGAAAGAGGCTTATGAAACTAGAACATTATATACAACAATAAGAAAAAGACAAACATCGTTCTTTGGTCATGTGATGAGAAGAGAGGCGTTGGGGGAGATCGTGACGGGAAAGATCGAGGTGAAGAGAGGCAGAGGTCAATCAATAGAAAAGACGATGGATGGATTGAGACGATGGCATGGAGGAATATCAGCAGCAGAGTTGATCAAGAACACCAAAGACCGTGGAGATATGTGGAGAGACATGAACGCTTATGCCAGCTGGCATGTCACTTCATGATGATGGCGATGAAAGACTGACGATTCAGTTCTGTATTGATTGACTAGTCTTCCTTTACTACAAGTATAGCGCACTTGTCTAGCTTCACCCCCTTTCATTTGATGTTCTTACAATCTGGTCAAAGATTCAGAATCACATCTAACACTGGAGATCAGCAGGCCGATTGAATAAGAGCGTTATTTCTTAAACTTCCGGTGTGCTGATGCCGAGGTAGCGGGTTCAACACTTACACTGGTCAGTTGGATTAAAATGTTGACTTCTCGTCTTTGACGTGATGACGTAAATTACAAGTACCTCAAAAGTCAGAGTGGATTCACCTGATGGCGAGGGACACTGGTAATCAATCAATCATGTGCCATGCCGGAAAGCGTGGGCGGTCATGACTCGCCATTTCACTCGATCACCAGAGCCGTGGATCAGCTCAGTGTTCCTGTCTCGTCCATGCCGTGTGGTCAAGCTATCCAGGTATTTTCCTCTCGGTCTTCCTCTTGGTCTCTTCCCCTCGATCTTGCCAGTTGTCAGTAAGTTCTCCAATCCATTTCTTCTCATAACATGTCCAAAAAATTTTGACTGTCTTCGTCTAATTTCTCTAATCAGTCTACGATTTTCATTTGTCTCCTGTAGTACTTGGTCATTGGTTTTTCTGTCTGTCCATGGTATTCTTTGCATTTTCCGCAGAAACCACATTTCTGTAGCCATCAGATGCTTTTCAGCTTGACTGCACATTGTCCAAGTTTCACATCCATACAAAAGAACAGGCTCTATGTATCCCCTCAACACTCTTTTTCTCGTTTCAATTGACATCTCTTTATTGGTCAGAATGTTTTTCATCTTGCTAAAGGCTACTTTCGCCATGGCGATTCTTGTTCTAATCTCTTCAAGGCATCTCCCATCAGATGTTATGACTGTTCCGAGATAATTGTACCGATTCACTTGTTGAAGAATATTCTCATTTACTTGTATATTACATTGTGGTACTTCGTTCTTCCTAGTGACGACCATAACCTGTGTCTTCTTACAATTTAATTCCAACCCCAGCTGCTCACTGTGTACAACAACTGCATCTACTAATTGTTGCAGATCCACACTGGTAATAGGGAAAGCTAATCCCCACGCAAAAAACAGTTACCAGAAGTAGAAGCACGTGTATGAATTACGGACGCGCGACATTTTGTTCATGATCGAGAGGTTTTCCGGAAGGTTGTTATGGGAGCGAGGTTTTGCAAAGGACATGCTACTGTACGAATGAATGCATGAATGAATCGTGTTGTAGTAAAACTTATCGCCTGCTCCTCGCTTATTGAAAGCTGTGTATGTATGTTTCTCTGATGGTTCATCATGGCTGACGCCATGTGTGTATGTCTTGTCATTATTTTCCAGGACACATCGACCAGATTGACACAATCTAGGATGTGGTGCTGCTCTAAGAAGGATTCTGATCTCAACGCACAAGGTAAGTCACCTCCACGTCATCGTACTGGCACTTGAACCCCGAAAGGAAACGATATATCCTTCACGTATTCAAGATACTAGACACACCTTTGCACACGAGTTTGGCACTGGAAATACCAAACAGTTGACCAAGCATTTCATAAAATAAAAAGCACACACACAACACACCACACACACAACACACACACACAAACGTTTAAAAGGCAAAAGGGTCGATTTCCTTGCACCGAGTTATCTCCCATATGGTTCGGTCTCTTTCCGCAGGGGGCCTGCCGAAAGCGTCGCACGAAGCACAAACTCCGAAGCTCCAATCACTCATATTCCCCCCAGGAGTCACTGAGAAAATTGCACACGTGAATGGAACGACGTAGACCGGAATCGAATCAACAACCTTCGGAGCGTGAGCCAGGTGACGTAGCTACTTCGCCACGGTAAAACACAATGAAACACAAAGGCTAGCGAAGATCCTGCGGAGAAGCAGCAAGGACAAAAACATGTATAGGGTGTATTTTTAATGATTGTGCAGTGTTTGAAAATATTTCCGGTTCAAGTTTTGTATTTACCTATTATGTTGCATGAACTTTACAGACGGTGAATACAAAACGTGGACCGGCAATATTTTCAAACACTGCACAGTCATTAAACATACACTATATACATACCTCCATCTTGATCCAGTGCTATGTCCTGCGCAAAGCTATCCCCCATAGCAGTTTCGAAATTCCTGTCCATAAGAATATAAATTAGATTTTTAAGATTAAGAGCATGCATCTTCCCCCATTACAACATACGCCAGTGGGACGTGGACACTTACTAAACAAGCTGAACAGCGCATAAATTCCATTGAATATAAATATTATAGATGAGTTCTAAGAATATCTTGGATACAGAGAAGAACAAATGCAACCATACGACAAGATCTGAATATTGAAGAAGGTTGGCTACTAAAGACCATAAAGCAACAACATCAACAAAATTGAAATACTGTGGTCACTTGAAGCGTCATGAAAGTTTGGAGAGAATAATAATGGAGGAGTATATGCCTGTGAAGAAAGAAAGGCCAAAGAGAAGATGGGTGCAGGATGTGGCAGATGATCTCCAGATGGGTGTTTAGGACGCGCGACATCTTTCTTATGACCGAGAAGTTTTCCGGAAGGTTGTTATGGGACCGAGGTTCTGCAAAGGACATGCTACTGCATGAATGAATGAATGAATGAATGAATGAATGAATGAATGAATGAATGAATGAATGTCTATAAGAAGCCAATTGTCGGCGTCATATGTAAATTATCGATCACAAAGTGAATCCACATTCGTGTGGTCATCCTCTCCCCCTCCCACATTTATCTGTTCAGATATTCGTGTCTATTTACACGCCCAACACATTTCAAGTTACTCATTTTTGTTTGTATCTTAATCAGCAGTCTTTTCCAGCGAATTTTGAGTTCACTTCTGTAACATTTAATTTAAATGCGCATATGAGCTTTTCGGCTGATTTGTTAACAGATTCAGTGGCAACAGAAAAATAAGGTTGGCCAGAACAGAAAATAGTTTTGGCCCAAACAAAAATGGATGGCAGAAAATGGGAAGTAGAGGTGTGTCACAGTTATGACCTAAAAGTTGTTACTATGGTTGCAGACATGTATTATATATCACCCCTGGAAGGTTAACCCGGTCAACAAATGCCCGCAAAAGTCGGATGTGTCGGCCTAACGGCGCAAGAACGCAGCTCTGCTGTAAACAGGCACAACGCAATCACGTCCGAAAAAAAAAAAAACTCCGGATGAACGCAGAAGAAGAGGAAGAAGCATTATATATCAATTAAAAGAGGTTGCTTAAGGAAACCTATTTTATTGATATTTTAATTGAGACAACATTTCGCAACGACAACATTTCGGCGATATACATAAACCCATTGCAGATACGGGAGGTCGCTTAAGACGATTAATCATCCCGTGTCACGTAAATACAGTTAAACATTCAAGTTTCACACTCGAGTGTTGCCTCAGGAGATAAGGATGTTTTTATTACTCTGACTGCTGTTGCTTTGTCTGTACCAATACAGGCAGGCTTTAATTGTTTTACAGAGCAATCTTTATTTAAAGAAAAATGACATATTTTGGCCACTTGATACGTCATGAAAGTTTGCAGAGAACAATAATGGAAAGGGGGATGGGGTATGCCCGGGAAGAGAGGAAGAGGAAGGCCAAAGAGAAGATGGGTGCAGGATGTGGCAGATGATCTCCAGATGGGTGTATCGTATGCGGGACATCTTGCTTATGACCGAGAAGTTTTCTGGAAGGTTTTTATGGGAGCGAGGTTCTGCAAAGGACATGCTACTGAATGAATGAATGAATGTATCTTTATTCTTCTGATAAATTCTGTCGTCACAGTTTTATCACCTGTCAGCAGCGAACCCAGATATTCAAAACTGGTTACTTTCTTCAGTTTATCTCCATTGATAAATATAAATCTGTTAACATATTTGGTTTATAAATATAAATCTGTTGACATATCTGTTTTATAAATATAAATCTGTTGACATATTTGTTTTATAAATATAAATCTGTTGACATATTTGTTTTATAAATATAAATCTGTTGACATATTTGTTTTATAAATATAAATCTGTTGACATATTTGTTTTATAAATATAAATCTGTTGACATATTTTTTTTTATAAATATAAATCTGTTAACATATTTGGTTTATAAATATAAATCTGTTGACATATCTGTTTTATAAATATAAATCTGTTGACATATTTGTCTTATAAATATAAATCTGTTGACATATTTGTTTTATAAATATAAATCTGTTGACATATTTGTTTTATAAATATAAATCTGGTGACATATTTGTTTTATAAATATAAATCTGTTAACATATTTGGTTTATAAATATAAATCTGTTGACATATCTGTTTTATAAATATAAATCTGTTGACATATTTGTTTTATAAATATAAATCTGTTGACATATTTGTTTTATAAATATAAATCTGTTGACATATTTGTTTTATAAATATAAATCTGTTGACATATTTGTTTTATAAATATAAATCTGTTGACATATTTGTTTTATAAATATAAATCTGTTGACATATTTGTTTTATAAATATAAATCTGTTGACATATTTGTTTTATAAATATAAATCTGTTGACATATTTGTGTTATAAATATAAATCTGTTGACATATTTGTTTTATAAATATAAATCTGTTGACATATCTGTTTTATAAATATAAATCTGTTGACATATTTGTTTATAAATATAAATCTGTTCACATATTTGTTTTATAAATATAAATCTGTTGACATATTTGTTTTATCGGTTGCTAGTTTTATTGTTGCTGCGTTCACTCACATTGAACTCAATTGAGTCCATGCACGCGCTACAACTTCTAGTACACTGGACTTCTTTTTGCTCGCGGATTAACTTTCCCTATTACCAGCATCCCTCGCCATCAGGCCAACCCATTCCGACTTCAGAGGTACTTGCAATTTACGTCCCCAAGTCAAGGACGACGGATCAACATTTTAGTCCAATTGTTCGATGTAGGGGTTGAATCGCTTACCTCGGCATCAGCACAACGAATGTTTAAGAACACGCGTTATTACCCATTCGGCCCAGCAGACCTGCATAATAATAATTATGTTACGTAACACACGGAATTGTAATAACATGCTTTGTAAAATGCTGGGGTTGAATGCGACGTCCTGCAAAGGATATGCAACTAACTATTTTTGTGTTATTGTATTATTGTAAGGCCGTCTGTTAAATACCATTATTATGTTAAGTGGGTTTACCGGGGCCCATTCGTGAGGCAAAGAATAATAATACTAGCCTACCGTGCGTGTCGTAAGAGACGACTAAGGAGGGTTGGAGTGACAATGGCCATCTCTTCTCGTGAACATGTCAACTCTGTGGCTTCACTTCTGCAGTTGGCTGTCTCGGTGCTCACTGAGCAGAGACTTTGTACATCGTGGCTGAAGTTGTTTGATATCCAGAGTGTCTCTATTGACAGTCACTCGGCGATTCTCTATCACTGTCCAGATCATCGAGCTTCGTTCCCATAGAAGTCCATTGAATTCAATTTCTGGCGATGCTTGTTGCTGCCTTCATATTCCAGTCTACAGTCAGTAAGAAGAGGAGAGGTTACAAGTAGCGTCACTAACTCCTGCTCTTAATTTGAATGTCTTTGTTAGTTTTTCTTTCTGGAGGAATTTGCACCTTATTTCTCCATATATTCGCTTTATTAAGTTAATGATTTTATGTGGGGTTCCACGGTGCCTAATCAACTCCCAAAGAGATCAAGCTATCATAGGCCTTTGATAATCCTCTAATATAAAGTTGTGAGTTCAGCTCGATGGCTTGCTCTATTATTGTGCTCATTGTGACAATCTGGTCAGTGCAGGATTTATTATGGGCAGTGTAGGATCTGTTCTGGTCAGCGCAGGATATATTCTGGTCAGTGCAAGATCTGTTCCGGTCATTAAAAGATCTATTCTGGTCAGTGCAGGATCTGTTCTGGTCGGTACATGATTTGTTCTGGTATGTGCAGGATCTATTCTGATCAGTGCATACTATATTCTGGTCAGTACATGTTCTTTTCTGGTCAGTTAAGGATCTATTCTGGTCAGTGCAAGATCTGTTCTTGTCAGTGCGTGATCTGTTCTAATCAGTGCAGGATCTATTCTGGTCAGTTCAGGATCTATTCTGATCAGTGCAGGATCTATTCTGGTCAGTTCAGGATCTATTCTGATCAGTGCAGGATCTGTTCTGGTCAGTGCGTGATCTGTTCTGGTCAGTGCAGATCTATTCTGGTCAGTGCAGGATCTATTCTGGTCAGTGAAGGATCTATTATGGCCAGTACATGATCTGTTCTGGTCAGTGCAGGATCTGTTCTGGTCAGTGCATGATCTATTCTGATCAGTGAAAGATCTATTCTGGTCAGTGCAGGATCTATTTGGTCTTAAGCCTGCCTGTTCATCCAGTTATTTATCATTTGCCTCTCTTGTCTTACCATAATAATCCTGCCTAATATTTCCCTAAGAATTGACATTAAGGAAATTATTCCTGTATAATTTTCACACACCTGAATCCCCCTTTCTTTAGCAACGTCAACAGATACACCTTTCCCTAGTCGGTTGGCGTTTCTACAGCCTCCCAGATCCTGCTAAATCATCTGTGTAGTAATTCAGGAGCCGCAGTGGCCTAGTGGCTAGATGCTCGCCTTCCGACACGATGGTCATGGGTTCGATCCGCACTGGAGCCAATTCGAGTTTTTATAAAATGGTACCATGAACTGTATAGGGAAGTAAAGCGCAGCCGGCATCCATCAAGTGCCCATTGGTCTATGAAAGTAAGAGACTAGCACCACATACCTAATGTATCCCGAGACGTGAACATTTACATCTTTTTAAAGATTTAGAGATGATCTAAATGTTCAATATTGGTTTCTGAGAAATCCTACATTGCACTGATTTTAGTGGTTATACGACTTTATTACCACTTGAGCTTCAGTTTCATTTTGCTTACCAGCAGACGGTGTTCTGCATTGTAAGTCTGCACTTATAAAGTCTCTTAAGTCAATTAGAGATGATCTAAATATCTGATTGACTTATATGTGGTCAATAATTTCTATGTTGTGATTTGACGAAGACCATGTTACTTTATGTATTATGTTAAGGGATAAAATACTTCAACCTCCGACGTATTGATTCACTGCGCTTACACTGTGAATAACTCCATTTTAGTTCATTACCCATATTTTTGTTTCCTTGAGATCTCTTCCAAGCCCGTGATATCCGATTTTATCGGAAAATGCCATTTCGGTCGCCCATCAAGAAGTTGACATTTTCATTTCTTTGATTACCCATAATTCTTTGGAGTTTTATGTAAAGTTTCTTTTTAATCGATGCATTCTTGTTAGTTATGTGTTCGTAATAATAGATTACAGTCCTGTTTTCCATGTGTGTGGTTCTAAATGTTGCTGCTTCCCACTCAATTAGTACTTTCTCTGCCTCTTTAGACAACATTAGGGCCACTCCTTCACTGTCAATACAAAAGTATTCGGAACGAACGAACGAACTTTATTTTCAAAGGGTAACACATTGGTCACGCAGGCCCGTCTTAAATTCGGCCCTTCCAATTACTCATCTTTCATTCATCAATTGTGCATGATACATTCACATAGGAAACAAACATTGTAAAATGGAATTTGTAAACATAAACAATGCATATTACCATGTTATGAGGCAGACAGACACACGTACACACGCACATTCATAAACACACACGCACTCATACGTACCTGCATACATACTTACATCATTTGCACAAAACTCTCAAAGTTATGCACACACTCAATAACATACAAATACATACTCCCTCCGCATACACTGCATGTACGTACACATACCCACACAGACATATACATACACGAACATACACACACACACACACATACACACATACACACTCACACCCTTACACACACGCACATACACACGTATACACACATCGCATACATTCACAAACAAACACACACATACACACCCATATATACACATATACACACATAAATACACATGCACACACAAACACACACACATATACACACATACACACAAATGGGAGAGGATGGGAGTTGGGGGGTATTTTCTTATCTATCGCCTAACTACAGCACTGTTTCACTTGTGCTTAGAAGGTTTTTGTCTGCTCCGTTTGATCGTGTTTCGCATAATCTCAGAATGCGAGGCTCACAATATCTCTTCACCTCCAACACCCGTGCTGTATTTCCCGACTCATACATAGTACTAACGTTCCAGTTGCTATTTCTGGAATTTTCCCTAGGTGAATGGTGAATCTTCAATACGGGCGCCTTGTGGTTTTCCCCCTGCATTTCGCCTTACCTCTTTTAGAAGTCTAATTTCCTTTTGGTTGGCTTGGCTATTCCTTTTCCCGTATCTTTACGCTTGTTAAGGGTTGGTTGGATTTTGCAGCTAAAGTTTTTCTACGGAATGGGGAAGCCATCTGTATGCCCAACCTGCCTTTGTCGCCTCTTACGATATGTATGGCAGTTTGCAGTGTTACTATTCTTTGCCCCCCCCCCCCCCCCCCCCAAAAGTGCTGTGTTAGGTAGGGCTTCGGAGATGCTAGTTACAAAAAGATACTTGCATATGCTTGCTTGCTTGTGTTCGTTGGCTTGAGCTCCAACGCGAAGTCCTGTATGTCGGATGAAGACATCCTGTTGTCCAACATCAGTGTGATGTCATACAGGACCTGAGGGTTGCGTGAGTATCCGTTGTCCCATGTCTGGCTTATTGGTGTGCAGACTGGTGGTTCCTCGCCGTACAGGCAGACACTCTCCGACTTCGGAGGAATCAGCGATCCTATTGACTTCAGCCAGGACCCCGAAGGGACCTGTTGCCCAGGACGCTCGACGAGGACGCGTCAATAGGTCTTGGCCAGTATATATATAACCCGGCATTGGTGCCTTGGAAACACCTCTGCGCCCCATACTTGCATATTCTTTACAGCAGTGCTTCCCAAACTTTTCACTGTCGCACCAGGGACCGGTGCCGTTTTAAAAAAAAAATGTCTCCTTGTAATCTAGAATTTTATATGACCTCAATATACATTTTAAAATAAATATAATATTTAACGTAATTGTTGGTTGATTATGTGGTTGTTTCGGGATTTGAAATTTAAATATTGAACACAACCCACTACTGGCAACGCCGATCGCATTCTGGTATGAACCTAAGGCCTATCCACGTCAACATGGAAGCACTATACTCGAGTTTCAGTAGTGCACTACTGACGAGCTCAAATGAGGGCGAAACTCGAGTATAGTGCTTCCACATTGACGTGGATAGGCCTTAGGTTCATACCAGAATGCGATCGGCGTTGCCAGTAGTAGGTTGTGCTCAATATGTAATTGTTGGTGTTGCCCCGGTGCGCTAAATAGTGCTCCGTAATATTATTGGATGACTGTTATTTATTTAAAGGTAGCCCCATTTTCATAAGTACAAATTTTATTGTAGAGATTTACAAATCACACAATTTTTCAAAACTACATTTAGGTCTGCTAATAAAGGTGTGTATACTCGTATACACCGACAGTAATGAACACCAAAATAAAATAAAAATAAAATATATCTTTGAAAACGATACCAAATTGGATTTTAAACAAGCTGACTAAATTACAGTAGGGTGTAATAAAAATGATTTAATTATCAGCTGTCTCCCTGGTCTAGGCGTTACACGACTTTCTCCGTAATCCCGTATACTCTCGTGAGTAATGTAACGTTGCGCGAGAATCGGTAGCGATTCTCTCCGCGTCGGTAACTTACGGGGTATATGAGCCGGTCGCTCAGAAAGCAATGGCAAACTACTGAGCGTAATCTTGCCAAGAAATCAACAATCAGCTGAAAGATGCTGATGTTGACAGCGATGTCCTGTAAAAGATATGCGAACAAAACAAAATTATCAGCTGCTAACAGTAACTATTTAATGCAAAGGGTGGGCTTGTTTATTATCTACAAGCTTATCAAATCGTGGTACGATTGTAGACAGCGCTACCCGCAAAGGAGAACACATTTCCATACTGTTTCTATATTTTGTCTTTATAATGCTCATTGACGAAAAATACTCTTGTTTCAAGTTGTCTTTATATCGATATCTCACATACACCATCAGAGTCGCTAAGTTGGCAAAGTCCGTGCTTTCGTCCAGCTGTAATGAAAAATACTTTGCAGATGTATCTAACACCTTCACTCGCTCAGACGATGGCAAAACGCATTATAATCGTGCAAAGAAAATCACGCTTGTTCTGCATCTTATGACGATCAGCTAATTATAATGTGCATCCTTCTCACTTTTCGTCACATAAGAAACAAAATAAACGCACGTCGTCAACAAAGAAATGTCGTCGACCGGGATGGCTTTTAGTATCTGCCTCAGCTGGTTACTATGTTTAACTTTCAAATTGAACCATTAATTCGCTTCTCTTTAAAAATAAATACTCCTTGGGCTATACGGCTGCAGGTTCAATTTATTTTAAAATTAAATCACAATAAAAACGGTGCGGATATCACGTTTTGAGAAAAGGACAATCTTGTCTTTAAAAAGTTCTAAACAATCCTCAAAGGCGAACATATTTAACTTTTTTCTTACTTTTCTCAACTCACGTTGCGGACCGGCAAAGAAGGGCTCGCGGACCGGCACCGGTCCGCAGACCACCACTTTGGGAAGAACTGCTTTACAGGACGTCGCAGTCCAACCCAATATTTTCTGACTATTTGTGATTTATTGACAAGTTTACGTTTAGTTGTTATCCATTGCTTTCTAAGCGACCGACACTCATATCATTTTATGAAAACCAGCGCAAGCCGGTCTGCTTCCAAATCGTCCGCAGCTGTGTTTCGAGCGCGGTATGCATTCGTAATCCCTTCACAACAGTGCCAGTTTCGGAGATATATGTTGTTAATATCTTGGAATGCCAGAGTAACTTAAAACGAGTGCCAGGAAAAGGCTAATGGAAGTATAATATTATACACAGATATATGAATGAGATAAACTGTTTAGTCTTTAGTCATGTGTTGATATGAGCGACTGTGAAAACATGGTGACGGCAGGGAACATCAGCGGTAGAAGAGCTAGGGACAGACAGAGGAAAATGATGGATGGGTTGGGAATGTGGCATGGAGGAATACCATCGATGGATTTGATCCAGGACATCAAGGACGGAGGTGCATGAACGTCTATGCAATTCAGGAGTGTAGTTGGTGATGATGTTACATGTGTTTCTCGTGGCATGAATGCTATATATGGACTACATTGCTGCATGGTTGGTACAACCTCATGAAAATAGAAGAAAATGTTCGCGAAAACGTAAAGTCGGTAGACCTGATTTTGGCCATGTCAACCAATAAGCGCCCATTGTTCGGAGTATGCGGACTTAGAACCTTATCCCCGAGGAAGGCTAACCTCATTAAAAAATGCCCGCCGAAGCCGGAAGTGCCGTCCTACGGGAGGCAAAATTAAAATTGGCACTACGCATTTACGTCCGAGTGAAATGTCTCGTCCTATCGTCTCCCGTGCTAGGAACAGCTCTGACTAGGTAGTTTTCCGAATGTCCGTCGCGCCTGGAACAGCTCTGACGGGCGCAACGACAAGCACATGTCCGTGTCGAAAACCATCTGAGTGGATACCATCTGCAGACCTGTCTGGTTTGTGCGGGAACAGAACGGGGTTAACGAAATGCCCAATATATTGAAGTGAGGAATTAAAGCAGCCATGAGCAGGACGTGACGATTCCCTCGGTGAGCCCAGCACCAGCGCGCTATGTGTCAGCCCTGCAATTATGGAAGCCACCCTGGATGGCGGAAAATGCCATGGACTGTCCCTGCCTTCCTTTGAGGGATATGACTGTTAAGTCTTCGACCGTTCCAACGTGGCCAGATGGGTTGTGGACGGTACCGCAAAAGTGAGTCTCCCAGGAATGCTACCTGGTCAAAAAAGCACGCTAAAGCCAGATGTGTTGGCCTACAGGTTTCGGCCCAAGGGCGCATAACTTAGACATACCGCAATCACATCTGAAAAAACACTCCAGATGAACGCAAAGAAGAAGAACCTTATCCTCAGTATGTTCCATGGTATGCAAATGAAGGTCTTTAATTTAATTAATTTTAATATTACGTTTTAATTTACACTAGTCATGGGTTTAGGGGTGGTGAATGCAGTCTCACTGTCACGACATACTTCGCTCGAAGTTAGTGGCAGGTCATTTGGCAGAACATTGGTTTGCGTTGATTTTTTACAATTGTATGCGCATCGGCCGTTGAGAAAGCAATGACAAACTACTGGACGTAAAATTGCTTAGAAAATCATAAACAGCCAATAAATGCTCGGATTCTCTGCGACTTCTTGTAAAGGACATGTAACTAACTTTAATTTACACTACGGTTAATGACTGTTTACATATATCTGCGAGTCTATATCAATCCGGGGTGAGAGGGGGAGGGGGTACGGAGTGTCAGGCATTGGTAGACCCTTTGGCAAGGATTTTTGTCACGCTCTTTTCAGGGCCCATCCCCCCACTGGACCAAGCCTGACACCCAGCTCGTGCCTGTGGCTCCTAGTAGCTGTCAGCATGCGACAGCGGCCACCTCCTGGCAACAGCTGTGACAGGCTGGCTAAACCAGTCGTGGGTAGCCGATTGGGTGTCAAACCAATCGGTGAACTAGGGTATGCCTACTCAGTATGTGAAGACAGGACTCGGCAGACTGCGCGGAAGAAATCATTGTTGAGTCAACGGGCAAGACAGCGTTTACCTGCAAAGCGTTGTGGAACGTAATGAGCGCCAAGGCACGTAGAGCGCCCTGGTCATCCACTGTATTCGTCTCCAATTGTCTTGACTTTTGCCACTGGACTCAGATGGACTCAGGCGCGAGCGTGAGGTCGACGAATTGCGCACTCTTCCTCACTTTAATCCAATTCATCGTGCAAGTCATTCTTCATCCAACTTCACATATCACCTTCAAGCCCCGTGGCGGTGGGCGAGCGGCGAAGCGGCAGGCGTGGGTACGCTGGCAGCCGTAGTCGCAGACCTGCACATAGACGGCTCAGCTATATGGTCGTCTTCTACTGACTTGAGCAACAGTGGGATTCGGCAGCCTCCTGAGCGACTGAGCAGTCCTCTATAGGAAAGTACTGCTCACCTCCATAGCATGAGGAAGGGGCTAGAAAAGGTGCCCTAAACATTGTCTGCTCCAACATTACCTAACCAGCTAGCCGCAGTTGGTGGGTACCCTATACTGCGGTCGACATACAAAATAAAAACAGGTAAAGCTAAAAGAGCAAACTATATTCCCTTGACAATCAGAACTTGGAATATACGCGCCCTACTTGATAAAGACGGCGCGTCGGGTCCAGAGAGACGAACAACACTGATTGGGAGAGAGATGGGTAGGTATAACATCGACATTGCAGCCTTAAGCGAGACACGACTTGCAGAAGAAGGCCAAACCTGTGAAGTAGGTGCCGGCTACACATTCTTCTGGAGTGGAAGGAAAAGTGAGGAAAGACGCCAATTCGGTGTGGGATTTGCCATTATGTCAGCCCTGGTTGGCAAACTAGGTGAATTTCCGAAGGCTATAAATGACAGGCTTATGACCATTGAGTTACCCCTGCTGACAGGAAAGAAGCACGCAACCATCGTGAGTGTCTACGTACCAATCATGACCAATGAAGCTGACGTCAACAACAAGCTCTATGAGGACCTGCACAACGTATTAACATCTGTTCCCATAGGAGACAAACTTATACTCCTTGGGGACTTCAATGCCAGAGTAGGCAAGGACACCGCCTCTTGGAGTGGCATCACTGAAAAGTACGGACTCGGAAATTGTAACAGCAATGGTCTCCTCCTCCTTCAGACCTGTGCCGAACACGATCTCCTGATCACCAACACAATTTTCCGTCATTCCACGAAAAATAGGACATCGTGGATGTCACTCAAAACACTGGCATCTCACTCTTGATGGACAAACAACAACATATCAATCAGAAATCGTAAGTGTTAAGTAGCGAATTTGATTTTAGCTGTTAGAGCGTTAAATAGTTTGTCATATCTGAGTTTTAGTTTTATTTTTGAATTGACGCTGAAAGAACGTGTTACAGATTCCCCGAGTGATCTGTGTCGTAAGTCAGTGGTTAAAAGAGTTACAATCTCTCTCTCTCTCTCTCTCTCTCTCTCTCTCTCTCTCTCTCTCTCTCTCTCTCTCCCCCCCCCCCCCCAGTTAATCAATATGATATTTTGCTGATTACTGGAGTTAGAGTTTAAATTCCCCATGTGATATATATAATTTTTTACTGGATACTTATGTTACAGATTCGTCCAGTTATCTATATGGTATTTTACTGGTTACTGAGTTACAGACTCCCAGAGTGACCTATATGATATGTTACTGACTACTGGATTTACATATTCCTGAAGTTATCTATATCATATGTCACTGGTTACTGGAGTTACAGATCTGCACAGTTATGTATATAATTTTTTACTGGGTACTGGAGATACGCCGGCTCCGCGGCGAACAGGTTACGGACGCAGTTCCTAATCCCTCATACTGCATCGGAAATACAACTGCGGCAGACCGCATTGCGTTGGCTTTTTATAAAAACAGTATGAGTGCCGGTTGTTCAGAAAGCAATGGCAAACTACTGAACGTAAACATGCCAAGAAATCACGAACAGCTGAAAAATGCTTGGGTTGACTACGATGTCCTGTAAAGGATATGGAACTAACTGGAGTTACAGATTCTCCAGGTGATCTATATATTTTACAGGTTACTGGATTTACAGGACCCTCCACTCCCCAGTTTTCTATATAATATGTCACTGGGTACTGGAGTTACAAATTCCTCAAGTAATCTATATATTTTAATGGTTACTGGAGTTGCAGATTTCCCCATATAATATACATTGACTGGGTACTGGAGTTAGAGTTACAGAATTCTCAAGTAGTCTGTATATTTTACTGGTTACTGGAGTTTCAGATCCCCCTAGTGAGCCTCTTACCACATGTCACTGTTACTGGTTACTCAACCTTTACTTCTGCGTATTATTGTCAAATAGTTAATTATAATTTACCTGTATTTTTGCTTTAATATCAAAGACATTTAACTATGGGTATTAATTATTTTGGGGTACAAAAATCAATATGAAGTGAGTTTGGGCAGGAATTGTAATTTGCAGCTTCTGAAAACTTCACCTTCATCGTTGTTGTCGTCCTCATCATCATCTTCATAAAAGGAATTTACAACTGGCCTAGGCATTTTTTCTTCTTCTCATCTCTATAAGTGTCAATATATTTGAGATATATTTTTGTGCCAGAATGTCATCATCGTAACCCAAGTTAATATCGCCCAGGTAAGTCTTGGATAAGTATTCTTATACTTGGGATCAAACAATGGTTTTCCATAAGACTACTTGGGATCCAAAAGTGGTTTTTCCTAACATTCTCCCTAGCATTTACAATTTAACCCAATTAAATTTTACCACAGCAGTCGATCGCTGTCCTCAAAAGGCTGCGCGCGTGTTCCCCAAAACGGATTCTCTAAAAGTCAGTGCAGGATATTGTACCAGAGTGAGTGTCCTTTGAATGTCCTGGCTGACTATTCGAACTGGGAGATTTCCTGTCTCCGCTGTGATTAAGCCTGCCGATGACCACACATTTTGCATGCTTCTAGACTGAAAGAGAGAGCTACAGCAAATCCCCACTATCATACGTTGCGCTGAATTGTTTTGAATCAAGAACTGACATTACAGCACTCTGACTTTCCCACACTCGTTCCGTCCTCATTTTCATCAGCCGAGTCCCAATACCCGTTGCATTCTGATTATTCAGTTGAATTCCGGTCTTTCCTCGCCGTACTGAGTATCGACCGGGTCCTCTAGTCACTCGCTGCCACATCATTCTCTCCAGACCTCTGAAGTCGGAGTGGGTTCGACTGATGGCGAGGGACACTGGTTAACAGGGAAAGCTAACCCACAAGCAAAATTCAGACCATCACGATATAAATAGTGTGTATGGACTACGCTAGAGTTCAAAGCGAGCGAGCGAAAACAAACAAACAAACAAACAAACAAACAAACAAACAAACAAACAAACAAACAAAATTCTCCCCAGGCCATGATGATGTAGCTGTTATTCAGCACTAAATACTAAATTTCAAAGACTCCGACCACATATGCCTTATCATGCATAAATTCCACACCCAGCGATGCGGACTCAGCCAATATGCCTGCTTGCTGTTTCCCAACACACCAGCATGACCCGGCGAACAGATCCAACGGCTGCTCCATGTTTTTGATTGTTTAACTGAAGCATGCTACTCTGCACAAAACGTGTCTGTCTTCACCATTTGAATCACCCATTATGACGGGGGACAGCACTAATCTTTGCACCTATCCCAGGCGCTCTGATGTACCTGCTTGAATTGAGTGTGCTGTTTACCTGACGGAGAAACAAACTAAATCGTCACCTACCCAACAAACTTTATGTCGTAAAAGAATGGACAACTCGAACAACAGGCTTAGTGCGACAACAGCAACAACCTAAAAGACAGAGTTGTAAAGGCAGCAGGGCGGAGAGCTTATGGCGCCTCTTACCAGCCGATGGGTATGTCACATTCCCGTGACATCTTTAGACAGGTGAAGAATGCGTGGTCTAACAGCCACGATACATTTGTCTCAACTAGGAGATCCGGGTTCTAACCCCCAGGCAAGATTAACATAATTATCGAAACTGAAATATACATCCGAGCTTGTACACTGCACGTAGATTGCTCTGCTCTAAAATAGATGGCTTTTAATAATAAAAAAAAAAATCTTCTACTAAGTGGCTTCAAATGAAAACCTTAAAAGTGTGATAGAAATTACAATAACCATGATTGCCTTGTAACCTGTCAGTATTGTTGTTAAGGATGTCAAGAGTGTTAAGCAGGTGACATCACGATACAGATGAACACGATGACGTCATAAGGACAGTATAAAGATAGGCCCCCCCCCCCCCACTTTTGACAGTCACCAAAGTGGAGCAGCGTTCTGTTATCCGTTTTTTTTTTAATCAGTGAAAGGGTGAAACCTATAAACATTTATCGGCGAATCACGGTCCAGTATGGTGATGCATGCCTGTCAGTCTCTAACTTCCTGACACAACCGTCTCTAACTTCCTCACACAACAGTCTCTAACTTCCTCACACAACCGTCTCTAACTTCCTGACACAACAGTCTCCAACTTCCTCACACAACAGTCTCTAACTTCCTCACACAACCGTCTCTAACTTCCTCACACAATAGTCTCCAACTTCCTCACACAACCGTCTCTAACTTCCTGACACAACCGTCTCTAACTTCCTCACATAACAGTCTCCAACTTCCTCACACAACAGTCTCTAACTTCCTCACACAACCGTCTCTAACTTCCTGCCACAACCGTCTCTAACTTCCTCACACAACAGTCTCCAACTTCCTCACACAACCGTCTCTAACTTCCTCACACAACCGTCTCTAACTTCCTGACACAACCGTCTCTAACTTCCTCACACAACAGTCTCCAACTTCCTCACACAACAGTCTCTAACTTCCTCACACAACCGTCTCTAACTTCCTGACACAACAGTCTCTAACTTCCTCACACAACCGTCTCTAACTTCCTCACACAACAGTCTCCAACTTCCTGACACAACAGTCTCCAACTTCCTCACACAACAGTCTCCAACTTCCTCACACAACAGTCTCTAACTTCCTCACACAACATTCTCTAACTTCCTCACACAACAGTCTCTAACTTCCTCACACAACAGTCTCTAACTTCCTCACACAACAGTCTCTAACTTCCTCACACAACCGTCTCTAACTTCCTGACACAACCGTCTCTAACTTCCTCACATAACAGTCTCCAACTTCCTCACACAACAGTCTCTAACTTCCTCACACAACCGTCTCTAACTTCCTGCCACAACCATCTCTAACTTCCTCACACAACAGTCTCCAACTTCCTCACACAACCGTCTCTAACTTCCTCACACAACCGTCTCTAACTTCCTGACACAACCGTCTCTAACTTCCTCACACAACAGTCTCAACTTCCTCACACAACAGTCTCTAACTTCCTCACACAACCGTCTCTAACTTCCTGACACAACAGTCTCTAACTTCCTCACACAACCGTCTCTAACTTCCTCACACAACAGTCTCCAACTTCCTGACACAACAGTCTCCAACTTCCTCACACAACAGTCTCCAACTTCCTCACACAACAGTCTCTAACTTCCTCACACAACAGTCTCTAACTTCCTCACACAACAGTCTCTAACTTCCTCACACAACAGTCTCTAACTTCCTCACACAACAGTCTCTAACTTCCTCACACAACCGTCTCTAACTTCCTGACACAACAGTCTCCAACTTCCTCACACAACAGTCTCTAACTTCCTCACACAACAGTCTCTAACTTCCTCACACAACAGTCTCCAACTTCCTCACACAACTGTCTCTAACTTCCTGACACAACCGTCTCTAACTTCCTGACACAACCGTCTCTAACTTTCTCACACAACCGTCTCGACCCCATTGACGCCCAGCTGTTTTGCTCTGAGACAGTATATTGGATTGTGGCGGTTAAACTGTATCGCGAGTTGAGTCCACCATCCGGTCGGTGAGCGTGCCAGGCAGCAGATAAAGGTCAAGCTATCAATCGCTATCTACATTATTGTCTGGTACTGTTGTCTCTAAACCTTAAAATCTGTCTGCAGACACTGGCAGACTCTCTCTCTCTCTCTGTCTCTCTCTCTCCCTCTCTCTCTCTCTCTCTCTCTCTCTCTGTGTATGAGTGCCTCATGAGAGAGAGAGAGAGAGAGAGAGAGAGAGAGAGAGAGAGAGAGAGAGAGAGAGAGAGAGAGAGAGAGAGAGAGAATGAGAAATGCATGCATCCTCAAGTTTGAAAGTGGAAGTGGCTGACATCTCGGCGACTTTGAAATAACTAGAGCAGTGGTTCTTAACCGGTGGGGATATCCTCCCAAGGAGGGGGGGGGGGTGGAAGGTGGGGGGGGGGGGGGGAGAAGAAGAATTTTAGGAAATTAAGCTTATTTCAAGATCGTGTTAATACAAAAACCGATGAATTGATATTGTTTTTCCCTCCATACTTTAAAGTTCTGTACTTTTCACCCTTCTGAAATTAGTTTTATAACGTAAATCACGTTTTATGTAAACGTCTAGACTTGTTCTAGTATGTGTTATTACATTTAGCTTACATTTTTACGTATACTGTGTAGGGGCGGGGGGATTTATAGGGAGGAAATACGAAAGCGGGGGATGACATTGTGAACAAATGGTGAAGGGGGTGCGTGGGTAAAAAGGGTTGAGAACTACTGGACTAGAGGCTACCCGAGTCACTAGATCACACGTAGTATCTGACTTTCAGTCCGTATTGTGTTAAAATAAAATAAAATATGGATAGATGAGGCGTGAATGGATGCCAAGCGTGCACACTTCTCTCTTGCAAGAACTGACATGGATATACTGTTCGGATCATGCTGGAGTGCGAGGTAATACGAAGGAGCGGATCTGTTGGCTTCACTAGCGCCAATAGTTGGAATACTCTCGATGTCAAAGGAGACATTGTTAAGGCTGTCTGTGAGCGACTGCTAATTGTAGGTACAATAACCAATTTGTGTGTGTGTGTGTGTGTGTGTGTGTGTGTGTGTGTGTGTGTATGGTGCGTTCGCTAGCTTTGAATTCAAACGTAGTCCATACACGTGCTATCACGTCATGTTCGTTGGACTAATTTTTGGGTGCGGATTAGCTTTCCCTATTACCAGTGTCCCTCACCATCAGGCGAACCCACTTCGACTTCAGAGGAATTTGTAATTTACGTCCCCAAGTCAAGGACGGGAAGTCAACATTTTAGTCCAACTGTCCGGTATATAACAAATGAAACAATATGTTTAAGGATGCTTGAGTGTAGTTTTAAGTGGTTCCAGCAGGAAAGGACGAATGGGGAGACGAATCCGACTTCTTTACAACTAGCCTCTTACTGGAGCGAACAGCATCTACACCTGATGATATTTGACGAGGGAAGATGGATTCTTTGTGGGTGTGCCTGGAGCGCTGGAATGTCGATTTCTGAATCCAAGAAAATAAGAAACATAAACGTGACATCATAGCAGATAGTGCATTCTGTTGAAGAGCCACTTGATTTCTTTATGCTGCAAAAATATTAGTTGCGTATCCTTTACATGACGTGACAGTCAACCCCATCATGGTTTGGCCGTTTGTGATTTCTTGGCAAGGTTACGTTCAGTAGTTTTGCATTGCTTTCCGAGCGATTGGCATTCATGCCATTGTTTAAAAATCAGCGCAGGCAGTCTGCTTCCAAATCGCCCGCAGCTGTTTCGAACACGGTATGAAGGAATACGAAATGTGTTGTTAACTCCTTCACCATAGCATCGGCTGTATGTGCTATGCTGCTGAACTTTATGAGATCGGTTGGTCAGTGTCCTTCCTAAAGACATGTGGTGGTGCTCACTCTACTAGAATGGTAGCACAGAGTACGAACTTCGTAGTTCCAGCTACAACCCCATTTTATGAGATCGGTCGGTCAGTTTCCTTCCTAAAGACATGTGGTGGTGCTCACTCTACTAGAATGGTAGCACAGAGTACGAACTTCGTAGTTCCAGCTACAACCCCATTTTATGAGATCGGTCGGTCAGTTTCCTTCCTAAAGACATGTGGTGCTGCTCACTCTACTAGAATGGTAGCACAGAGTACTATCTACGT
The DNA here is from genome assembly GCA_014155875.1 of Cepaea nemoralis. Classification (NCBI taxonomy): domain Eukaryota; kingdom Metazoa; phylum Mollusca; class Gastropoda; order Stylommatophora; family Helicidae; genus Cepaea; species Cepaea nemoralis. Next base: position 127,904 of record JACEFZ010019241.1, read on the forward strand.
AGTTCCAGCTACAATCCCAGGAATCTTCGTTAAAAATTGCACACGTGAACCGATTGATGTAGTCTGGAATCGAACCCACAACCTTCGAGGCGCGAGGTAGGCGTTGTAACCACTTCAGTTTCCTCGTTTACCTTTGTAAACTAGTGTACGTTCTGTCGATCATCTATCACATATCCGTCATAAAGTATTGCATCCGTTTACTTGGCTCGAGGTGTATTGGGTATATGCTGCGTGTTCCATATTTATTTAGACCATTGGGAACTCGCCGGGGGAGGGGGGGATGTGGTCAATGCCACATCGGCCGCCTTCCCTGAAAATGTCCTGGTACCTATGTTAGGCTGGGTGAACCTGAGAGCCCGCATCAATTTAAAAAAAAACATCAGCCTCAATGGTGATTCGAACACATAACCACCGGGCCTGCAGGCAAGCGTGCTGGTTCCTGCGCTACCGGGTCTTCCAGGTAAAGTATTACTATCACCTGTCTATCACACCAATGATGTGAATAGTTGCAGCGATTTTTCAGTTTTGAAATTGTTGAAAACCATATATGTAATTGACGAAGATTTTCTACCCGATGTGACGTTAATTTGATTCTGAAATCCTACAAAATCGTATTGACTTAATATGTGACTCGAGAATTCGACAAAATCGAACTTTTGCTCTTTCTGTCTGACTCGGTTGTCACTCATTTCGTTCATACTTTGATTTTACATCGTGTGCTGTGTTTATATGTAAGTAAATGACTCTGTGATACGTCTTAATGCGTAATTGGGCATATGGTGCTAGACCCTTATTTCACGAACACATGACCATCAGGTCTACAGAAAAACGTCTAGCCACTACGCCACCGTTTATAAAACTTAGATAAATCCAAACAGTGTATTCCCTTAGAGAAAACTAGCCACTTTAGTAACATTTTCAAATTGCTTTTTAAGTATATAACTTCCATAGTTGGATACCTCTTGAAAAAAACAAATATAACGGTACCTTATTCAAGTCTGCAGGTCATTTTTAAGGCGAGATATTAAAGCTTGTGTATCAGTTTATCATTGAAATCAGGCATATAGAAGAAATTTAAATATTGAGCACAACCCACTACTGGCAACGCCGATCGCATTCTGGTATGAACCTAAGGCCTATCCACGTCAATCTGGAAGCACTATACTCGAGTTTCGCACTCGTTTGAGCTCGTCAGTAGTGCATATCCCTGACCGGATCCGGAAACAGTCCCGGATCACGCATGTGAAGCGGGTGTGTAACCACGCGGCACACACTGGACACACCAAATTATCACAACAGAACATCACAACGCTACCCATCGTAGGCTATGCTCAAGATTGCCCAATCGCCGCGACCGACGTCCGTCAATCGATGGGACCCGAACGATCAGGTCTTCTCACTGGCAAGGATAAGCCTTAGGTTCATACCAGAATGCGATCGGCGTTGCCAGTAGTGGGTTGTGCTCAATATTTAAATTTCAAATCCCGAAACAACCACATAATCAATTTATTATTGCTCACTGGATTTAGGAGGCCTGGTGTTCCTTGCCAGTGAGAAGACCTGATCGTTCGGGTCCCATCGATTGACGGACGTCGGTCGCGGCGATTGGGCAATCTTGAGCATAGCCTACGATGGGTAGCGTTGTGATCATCATCATCATCATCAAGTGCCGTGCCGGCTGGCGTAGGCGTTCATGGCTCTCCATAGATCTCGGTCTTTGGTTTTCTGGATCAACTCTGCTGCTGATATTCCTCCATGCCACCGTCTCAATCCATCCAGCATCACTTCTCTTGGTCTACCTCTGCCTCTCTTCCCCTCGATCTTTCCAGTTGTTACAATGTTCTCCAATGCCTCTCTTCTCATCACATGACCGAGGAAAGCTGTTTGGCTCTGTCTTATTGTTGTATATAATGTTCTAGTTTCATTAGCCTGTTTCAGGCAGTCGTCGTTAGTTACTCTGGCAGTCCAAGGAATTCGCAACATTCGTCTCAGGAACCACATCTCTGTTGCTTCTAATTTCTTCTTAATTTGTTCATTTACATTCCAAGATTCACTGCCATACAGCAAAACTGGTTCTACATAGCATTTCAGCACTCTCTTTCTTACATTCAGTGACAGTGACTTATTGCATAAGATACTCTTCATTTTATGAAATGCGGCTTTTGCCTGCCCTATTCTGCTCCTAATCTCTGTTGTACATCTTCCATCTGATGTTATAAATGCCCCTAGGTATCTAAAATTATCAACTTGGTTAAGGATTTTCCCTTCTATTTCTATGTCACATTTTGGTGTCACCATTTTCTTTGATATTAGCCATTGTTACTGTTTTCTTGATATTCAAGTTGAGTCCTTTCCTTGCACTCTCTGTTACTACAACGTCTAATAATTGTTGTAGGTCTGTTGAATTATCCGCCACCAATACTGTGTCATCTGCATAGCGTATATTATTTATATTATAACCTCCAACTAGTATTCCTGGCATCTCTTTGATCTCTCTCATTATTACTTCGCTATACAGGGAGAAAAGATCTGGTGACAAGACACACCCTTGTCGTACTCCTAGCTTTATCTGTTCGTAACTACCCTCTTTATTTCCCATTTTAATTGCTGCTACTTGGTTCCAGTAAATATTCTTTATTATTCTTAAATCTTTTCCATCAGTGTTGATATCTTCCAACATTTTAATCAGTTCATCATGTTTCACTTTATCAAATGCCTTAGTATAATCTATGAAGCACAAATATATGTCCCTCTGTTTCTCTATTGACCTTTCTATTAGTGTCCGCAATGTATAAATTGCATTGTTTGTGCCCTTTCCTTCCACAAATCCATACTGTTCTTCACTAATTTCCATTTTTATTTTCTTTTTGGTTCTTCTCATTATGATTCTGAGTAGAAGCTTAGTGATATGGTTTATAAGGTTAATTGTACGAAAATCTTCACAATCAATTGCTCCTGGTCTTTTTGGTATAGCTATAAATACAGATTTCAGCATATCACTGGGTAAATATCCACTGCTGTAAATATCATTCAACATTTTGGTTAATATATCTACTCCAAATTCTCCCAATACTTCTAATTCTTCTATTGTGATTTCATCTGGCCCAGCTGTTTTTCCTTTCTTCATACGTTTCATAGCGTCAGCGACTTCCTTCTTTCAGAATAGGTGGACCTTCTAAGTTACTATCTTCTGTTAATTCTGCCCTTTCTCCTTCATATAATTCTCTTATATACTCATTCCACCTCTTCATTATAGCATCTTCCTCTAATATTATCTTTCCTGTTTTTGATTTCAAACACCCTGTATTTATTCTTATTTTTTTTCCTGTAAGCTCACTGATTTGTCTGTGCATATTTTTTGTATCTTTAATGGAATTTAATTCAATTTTTTTGCATTGCTCGTTTAACCAACTTTCTTTAGCCTTCCCACATTTATCTTTTATTTCTTTATTTATCTTAGCGTATTTTTGTTTGTTATTTTTATACTGTTTTCTTTTGTCCATCAGGTTTAAGATATCTTCATTCATCCATTTTTTCTTAGCTATTTTGCCTCTCTCTGGTAATACTTCTTTGCTAGTTTGATGAATGGAGTCCCTTAACATTTCCCATTGTTCATCTATACTCTGTATTTTAGTTATTGCATTGTACCTATTTTTCACAGTCACTCTGTATTGTTCTTGCATTTCTTTATCTATTTTTAGAACCTCTTTATTAAGTCTCATGTTCTTAACCATTTTTTTCCCTCTTTTTAATCTTACTTTTATTTGTCCACATAGTGGTACATGATCACTATTACAGTCAGCACCAGGCATTGTCTTTACATTAATTAAAGCATTTCTAAATCTTTTATTAATTAGTATGTAGTCAATTTGGTTGCGTATTTTCTTATCAGGGCTTATCCATGTGTACAGTCGTCTTTTATGGTGTTTAAACCATGTGTTTCCAATTATCATATCATTGATATTTGCCCATTCTATTAGCTTTTCCCCTCTTTCATTTCTTGTACCTAAACCATAATTCCCCACTACATCCTCCATTTTTCCCTTTCCTACTTTTGCATTAAAATCACCAAGTATTATCTTTATTTCTTGTGATCCAATTTGAGCCATCGCCATTTCTATTTCGTCGTAAAAGTGTTGTATTTCTTCATCACTACTGCTTGCTGTTGGTGCATATACTTGTATAATATTTATGTCTATTGGTTTGCCTTTGATTTTTACCATAATAACTCTATCTGAAATACACCAGTATCCATTAATTGACTTGGCTGTTTTTTCATCTAATATTATTCCTACCCCTTTCTCATGTGTCTCCCCTCCAGAATAAATTATTGTGTGATTGTCAGCTATAATTTTGCCCGATCCCTTCCATCTCATCTCACTAACGCCTAGTATATTCATTTTCATGCTATCCATCTCACTTAGAACATTGGTCAACTTTCCTAGCTCATTTAATGTCCTAACATTCCATGTTCCTACTCTAAATTTATTTATTTAAGTTAAGATTTTGCCATCAGTAGCTGGATGACGGTCTGGTGTCACCTGTGGCTCATGACTGTCCCTACCGGACGAGGATGCCCTAAGACAGCCATTAACGTCCTTCACTAACTTTGATTTATGTTTTGCCATGAAGTCTTGGGAAGATAATGTGGTGGTTTCCCCTTGCCTTCCACATTCACATGGTGGTCTTTTTACCTCTGCTTTTGACAGCCATTTCCGACTGTAAGGACAAGTGAGTGCCCTGCTCTGCTCAGCTGCAGAGTTGTCCACTTATTCCGGTGGATACTCGGTCCCCAGAGCTGTGTTAGCCACACCGTGGTGTGTTTCTATCCTCTACCGCGTGGAGGTGCAGTTGGGATTTTTCCTTCATAAAGTTATGGTCTCTGACCAAAACTCTCCAGTACTTTTAGAGGACAAATACACTAACACACTCAGATATACACATCTCCACGTCATGCTATGATGACGTCAGACACAGTGCGCGACTGCTCGCGCTGTCTTGTCAACGTGAAGGCCGCCGGCGTTGATGCATTTTGACAAAAGAAGTCCCGTTGGAAATATGCAAAATTATCAATGATCTTGTCCTTGAAGAGTGATGAAAAATTACACATACATACAATAATGGGTGTTGAATGTACACATGCATTCATTATCATGTTAATCGCTCTGAATACTCCATAACAATAATTAAATGGAGTATGACTACGAAAACTGCCATCCTCCGCCATTGAAATACCACATTACAGCATGCGATCTACATAATTTTAGTGAGATTGAATGTCAACTTAAATGGTCGAAAATTACAACAGACACTAAAAATGGATGCTACATTTAGTAATACATAGCATAACAATGTATTAGTCTTATAAAACGGTATTTACGTGTTTACTTACCACTTAGAATAGGCAGCCTGGGTCTCCGGTAAAACAAAGATTCCCGACTTGCCAGAAATGCAGAACGCAAAACGAGGTAGGAAAACTATATGAAGTAATCGGTTTCTGGTTTAACTCGATCTTGAAATAATATCATGGAATTTAAAATCACGAGTACGCTTAATGTCCCCATATCGGAGACACAAAAACAAATAACCGAACGTAATCGCAAGAAAAATTCCGGTAAAATACGGCAAACTGGAACCAAAGCACCTAGTGAAAACACAGAAGCCACAAACAATATGCCCGATTTATGGCCTCTTATATTTGGTTTCATCTCTCAGGTGCACACTGCAGAGTTAATTCATATGTGGAGAATATACAAATAGTACTTAATGTTGAAACAATTAAAACACGTAGTCGTAGGTATTGTTCGAATGTGGCACATATGTTATCCCTACGGTAATTTCACATTTACCATGAACTTTTTCTGTTTGCATAAAACAGACGGGAACCGCCTAATCGCTAATGCTTCACTATATTTGAGCAATCGTTTCGTTTTCGTCGGATACAGTATACGATACGTTATTTATTTGTTCACGCTATTGACCATATTTTATGAGATGTTGAGAAATCGACAAGGATGGCGTTTTATAGCCTTTTCGACTGCACAGGGATTTCTGAAGACTGGTTAACTCTCTTTTCCACTCACACTGGTATATGTTCAGCTACTCGATTTGCTAATTGTCTTTCCATTTACCCATGTACGTTGCTTGGCACTCACACTATAATTGATAATGCAGTTTGATTTGGTATTTCGGAGGTAATTATTTTTTGACAAATGGAGTGGGTATCAGAGTGGTTTTTATATCTGATCATGCTATAGCGCGACTTATGCTTTTATGTGGTGGAGTTTGTGATTATTCTTTGAATCGCCCATACTGCTCCACATTGTTGATTCTAGTCGTTTACTTTATAATGGATCGCAGTCCGTAGTTATTTCTCGGCGTATTCATCTTTACCGAACACATATTTTTGTTGTTGGGCATATGTCCTCACGTCGTTGGCTGTATCAGGACTTTACTTTGAAATCGCTGAGTGCCTTAACAGAGTACTTATTAATATGCAAAGTTCACTCTCACCACTGTCATACGAAGGATCACAGTATGAAATATGTAAGCTTGACATAACACTGAATAGGTTTCATTTTCTATTACACTGACGCAATTACAACCACCAGATAGTCACTGGTATAAAATACTTTAACAGCACATGTAGAAAACGTCTCTATATTCACAAATCTAAAAGTATTAAGCGGCACTATGTCAGGTCATTGAAATCCTCGAAATGCTCTTGACCACGGTTCAACACCGAGTGATTTTCAAGGAATCTGTTCTTGCTTGCTGCGAAGCTAATCCCAGCTTTGTCAAGCTGTGTGAAAAGTGCTCACAGGCGAGTCACTTTTCACGGTCTTGGTGTACAAACTAGACTTTCCTTCTGAACAGGATGGGGACGGAGCGCTTATGGGAATGTCCCGAATGCTGTGATGTCGGTTCCTAAATCAATCAATCAATCAATCTGAACAGTGCCATAACCATCGACACAGTTTAAATCAGGTCATGGCAATCATTGGTTCAGCAGCACGGAATGTTTGTTTTACTGATGTTTTAAGACGACGGTATAATTGTTTCATTACGTCGTCCCCTCCAAAGGTCAGCTGAAGAAACACTTGACGTCTGGGGACCTATTATTCTTTGGGGGTGGGCTTTCTTTAGCTGGCAGTGACGCTTGATGAAGTCGATTGGATATTCATTAGATAGTAGAATCTGGTTAAGGGTGTTCAGTTCTTCTTTTAGTGTGTCATCGGAGCAAATATTTCTGACTTTATTAAATAGAGTCCTTACCTGGCTACGCTTATATCTAAAATGATGCTTCTGATGTGTCATATCCAAATGTCATCAGTCTGTCCCTGGAAATGTATTCCAATCTGACTCCTGATATCTTTAATTTTAAAATCAGTTGTCTGCCGAAACAGTGTCCTGTTATGTGTATCTGATGTAATGGCGTATTCACATTTCGCAGGCCTTAATGCTTTAGTTATCTTTGAGGAAGTTTATTTGTATCGCGTCTTTATATGAAAGTCAAGAATCATTAAGAATGTTATGTTATGTTATCACTATCGACATGCCTGCACACTTTGTTTTCCCATACATGCTAAGGGTTCTAATGCAGAAACCATCTGAAACTGTCTCTACTCACTGTTCCCACGAGAAGTTGGCTACAATGTCTCCTATCTTGCCATCGAAATTCCAGGAATTCCCAGGCAGGGTAGACATTGTGCTGATGACAGGGTTTTGGTCGTTGAAAATAAAACGCAATAACAAGAAATGACAAGAAATGACAGATATAATTGCAACAGAAAGTCGTCAGAAAGGAATTAGTCGGAATAACATAAAAACAGAAGTAATTGCATACCATAGGGCAATATCAATGTGCATGGAACCAACGTGAAACAAGTAAATGTATTTACGAGTAATTATTTGGGTGTTGTTTGTCCATCAAGAATGATGATGACCATTCATTTAATCCCTTGGGGTTGAAAGTATGGAGCCGTGAGTTCTAAGAACACGTGAGTTCTGAGTTCTAAGGCTGAAAAGCCAATTTTGGCTCGAAATGTACTTTGACAATGTGGACAAAGAATGCTTGACGTTCCAAGAGGAGGATCTCCTGAAGTGGTTTTTTTCTGTCTGCCCAGCCTTTTGTTTTCCACAGCTCTTGCAGTCCTGGTTGCTTCACTAGTGACTGCACCTTTGCGTAATGATGTACTCCAGGAATTTAGGTCTTTGGTAGCAGTCTTCCAAGTGTCATCATGAATTCCAAAAGCTTTCAGTGAGATTTTCAGAGTGTCTATAAAGCGTTTCCTCTGGCCAACTTGGGAGCATTTACCACAACGCAGCTCATCGTAAAAAATTCGTTTAGGGAATTTGTGATCTGGCATGCGAGTTAAGTGTCCAGCCCAGTGAATCTTATTCTTCATTACTAGAGTGTGGATACTGGGCATGGACGCTCTTTCTAGGACTTCAGTGTCTGGGATCTTGTCTTGCCATTTAATCTTCAATAACTTCCTAAGGAAGACTGTGTGGAAGTGGTTTAATTTCCTAGCGTGTCGCTGATAAACAAGTCCAGTTTTCGCAAGTATATAGCAGTGTGGATAATACAACTGCTCTGTAGACTTTCAGCTTTGTTTACAGGCTTATTCCATTTCTGTCCCACACATTCTTGTACATTTTACCAAAGGCCGCGCTGGCCTTGGAGATCTTGCAATTACTTCGTCATCAATTGTGGCAGCTTGTGATACAGTGCTGCCAAGATAGGTGAATTTGTCCACAACACTTAGTCTATGACCATTCACTTTGATACTCGGCACGTTGTGATTAATCCCTGGAGCTGGCTGGTACATAAATATAGTCTTCTCCAAGTCGATATTGAGCCCAAAGTTGGCGCAGGGACACCGGAGAGCTGAAACGTTGTGTGGCATGTGTGTCTTTAATAACAGCAGATAGAAGATCTATTAAGGAAGTTAAATGTAGAATAGCCTAAGCTAAAGCAGCATTTCACAGGATGAAGAATATTCTCTGTAATTTATCTTTGTCAACCGATGTGAGGAGAAGAGATCTTAAGAATTGAGCCAATCCTGATTTACGGAAGCTTATCATGGACAATTAGCAGATACGTGAGAAATTATGTGGAAGCAGCGGAGATGTGGTTTTATAGAAGAATTATAAGAACACCATGGATGAAGATAAGAAGAAGTTAACTCACAAAGAGAACTGGTTACTAACATCAGAAGAAGACAGTCCACATTCGCCTAGGCGCGACATGAGAAGGGGAAGCTGGAGTATGTCGTCACAACGGACAAATTGAGGAGAAGAGAGGCCGGAGGAGACAAAGAGAGAATGTGCTAAGCAGTTTGACATCATGGCATGGTGGTTCTTCAGTTTCAGAAATGATTGACAGCACACGGGACAGAGGGTTGCGAACAGACATGATCACCAATACCACACGGCAAGGACTATCAGAAGAAACAAGTGGATACAAGCCATCTCTAAAGAGTCGCCCTGGTCGGTTTGGAATTAATGAGATGAAGTGAACAGTTGTCTTCCTCGCAGCCTTTCCTCTCCAGTTTCAAGAAAATCCTGAAAAATATCAATTTAACAAGACTGGATTAGACAACAGAGTCACCCTAGCCGATCTGGAGATAATCCAGTCACTACTAAGAATTGAACTCCGACCTCTAGCTTGATCAATAAAAACACTAACCACCATGCATCCTGGTTCTACACGCGTATACTGGAAACAATCAGGGGTACACCGAACTGGCGTGATTAATAATCACACACCCGTAGAACTTCCAAGTGGAAGACCAGATCATCCATGGCCTTGTCGGGCGAGCAGTGATGAAATTCGGATGTGATAATTTGATAATCAATGATGCTACAATGCCTCTTTGCTCCCGAGGCTTGGCTTACCATTTGCACTCACACACGGTTCGTCCTGGGCAACAGTAGCAACTTAAATGTTCAGCACCTACTGGCGACTGGGGGGTCAGGGGCAGTGACAGCGGTTTCACAACGTTCGAAACCAGAGCTACAGGCGATTTGCAAACTGGCCGCTTTGCGTTGATTTGTACAACGGTGTGAGCATCGGTTGTTCAGAAAGCAACGACAAATTATTGAAGGTAAAATTGTCTAGAAAATCACTAACAGCTAAGATGATGAGGTTGATTGCGACGTCCTGTATAGGTATGTAATTAACTATTCAGCACCTGTCAACGGTCAGTATTGCTCCCCCGTTGATGTCCACTTTCTATAAAACTTGCCTAATAGCTAATACAGACTCGGTGTCCAGTGTGTGCTAGTGTACGTATTTCGCAAACAACCCAAGTGACCTTTCCCCCCATTGAGACCAAGGATTACGTGTGCAACAGTTTGTTGTTCTTTGCGTGTTCTGTGACGTGAACTCACAGTTTTCAACGCCCTTGTCATAATTCAGTCAGACAGCGCACTCCCGCAACATAAGGTCATCGTTTGTTTCAATTCAGGCAAACCTGCAGGCAAAAAGACGCCAGGAGGTAGTCCCAGAAGTAGTTCAAGATGTAGTGAGCAGAGTTCGACTGGTAAGTCATAGTAAGTTAATTAGTTAGGTAAGTCGTGTTTTTATATAAGTCATAGTAAGTTAATTAGTAAGGTAAGTCGTGTGTTTATATATAAGTCATAGTAAGTTAATTAGTAAGGTAAGACGTGTGTTTATATATATAAAAAGACAGCAATAAAGTGTTAGTTTCACAAGTAAGCCATCGTGAGTTTAGCCAGGAGAGAAAGCCATGATAAACGAAATAAAGTAAAGTGATATCGTCTTATGAATATACCATGTTTGTCTGTTGAATTAACCAACAATTGCTGGCGTCTTACGTTGCCTTGTAGATATCAACAACATAATTGTTTTTATGTTGGCGTTCGCTCGCTTTGAGAAGAATACTCAATGTATTAAGCAGAGAGAAAATCAGAAATGAAGAAATCAAGACTAAAGTGAGGGTTATAGCAGTGCTAGATTTAATCAGAAGGCAGCATGTTAAATGGTTTGGTCATGTAACTAGATAACCAACTAACAGTATACCACAACAAGCAATGATGTGCAGACCAAATTGAAGAGGAAAAAGGTACAGGTCACGTAAACGATGGACAGAGCGAATTACAGAGTCCATGGGAATCTCGATACATAAATGGGCACTCTCCAGCTGTTTATGCTTCACCTCGATAGCGCGAGGTACAAGTTGAGATGAGATGCTCGTTTTGAACTCAGTCGTAGTCTTTACACGCACTGCTGCTTCTGGTACACTGGACTGATTATTGCGTGTAGATTAGCTTCCCTTATTATCAGTGTCCTTTAGGCGAACCCACTCCGACTTCTGAGGTACTTGTAATTTATGTCCTTAAGTCAAGGACGAAAAGTCAGCAGTTTAGTCCAGCTGACCAGCGTAGGGTTTAAACCCTCTACCTCGGCATCAGAATAAGGAAATTTAAAGGGTGAATGCTCTGATCCATTCGGCCACGCCGAACAACACCATAAACGAGAATTGTTCAGAGCACAAGAACAGGGACAGACATAAGTGATATACAACATAAACACAAGTTATATACAACACAAACATAAGTTATATACAACATAAACATAAATAATGATAACCGATAAAACACACTAGTCAACATCTATATTTATCAACTGAGAGACATTACATAAAAGTGAAGAGTTTTGAATATCTCGATTCACTGCTGACAGACGATAGAAATGTGAATACAGAAATTAAAACAACACTAAACATTGATGTGGAAAAATTAAAGCGATTAAAACGTTTGTATATTGAAACAGATAGAACAACACAAACCAGAATACCGAGAGAACGTATATTCCCTGTGACCACACACGACTGTGAAACTTGGACATGTAACACCTAAGCTGAAAAACACACATGCGCATACAAATATGTCTCACAGAAGAGTACTCATAATTCACTGGACGAAACAGGGAGGCGCGGTGGCGAAGTGGTTAAGCTGCTTGCCTCGCTTGTGGGTTCGATTCCGGGCTACGACGTTTGGTTAACGAATACAATTTTCTTGGAGACTTATGGGGGTCGTCGCTGGAGCTAAGGAGTTCGTTCGAGGTTTTTCGACACCCCGCGCTGTGGAAAGGAGACCGAGGCATATGGAAAAGACCCAGATTCAGAGAAGCAGACCATCTTGTCTGTGACATTTTTAATCTGATTACAGTCCAATTTGTTTGGGCACCTTATGAGAAAAAAATAAACTAGAGAACTTGGTGACAACTGGCAAGATTGAGGGGGAAAGAACAAAGGGGAGGCATAGAAGTAAATATCTGGATAGCTTGACCATATGACAGCGTCGGGATAAGAGCACAGATCTGATCCACGACTCTGGTGATCGTGTAGGATGGCGAAACATGACCGCCGAGCTGATCAGCATGGCACAAGACGACAGAGATGAATGGAAAAGCCACGATCTCCAATGCCTTCCCCCAGGCCAGGCACTCGAATAACCCGATATAAAGGGAAGTGAAACGGGAAATCGGGCAGCCACAAGCGATGTTTACTGTAATCAAACCAGTGATAACTTAGACCACTGCGCTCACAGAGAACTATCTTCACGAATTACCTAAGCAGAAGTGAACACACTCATGTAAAGTAAGGTGATGTCATTGAAGACTTCAAGATCATCGTTTCCTAAGGTATAATGTAGTCCTAATCTTCAATGCCTAAGTAGTCAGCATGACGCCCGTTGTTAAAGGGACCTATAGGAGAAGCAAAGAATCACTTAAGTTAGTTTCAAGTTCTTTATATGATAATAGATTGCCACATTGCGCATAACAATAAAAGAAAGCATTGGACTGAACTCTCAACTTTATTTTGGATTTGTGGACTTTGAAAAGGCTTTTGGCTACACTGATACGGAATCAGACCGCTTCGCGTTGATTTTTAACAACCACATGAGCGTCAGTCGTTCAGGAAGCAATAGCAAATTACTGAATGTAAAATTGTCAATAAAAAAGAAAAGAAAAGAAAAATCAACAGCCAAAAAATTACGAGTTGATTGCGTAGTCCGCGATTTTCTAGACAATGTTACGTTCAGTAGTTTGCCATTGTTTTGTAAACGACCAAAGCTCTTACCATTGTGAAAATCAACGCTAAGTGATATACTTCAAGGACGACTGAAGCTGCCATCGGACCCGGTTTGTCGTGATTGTGGAACTGAGTGTGCTGTCTCTAAGCATCCAATGGCCACACGAGGCGGAGAAAGAGCTAATGGGGTTGTAATTACAAGGATCGAAATATTGAACCAAAAAACAAAAAAAAAATAGCACGAACAAACGTATCACATATCAACTGCCTGAAATAATAATACACTCCATATATATAAAACATAATGCAGACGGGTTGAATAGGAAACTAGCTTTTGGACAGTTTAGCAGGCAAGTCAAATCTAGTGAATTCACTAGGCAAAATATCAAAAGTAATTAAGAAACACACTTGGTATTTATATGCCACGTCGCTAGCAGGTAATTCGTAAAAGCTGAATTCAGTGTACATCAGAACGAGAGCCGCGAAAGCGCAGTGGCTTGCACACTTGGTTGCCACTCCAGTGGTCATTGTTCGAATTCACCCAGACGAAGGCTTAAAAACTGACTTGTGCTACGAGGTTGAAAACGAGTGTCAGGATATGTATTGGGAAGTAAATGCGAACGTTGTGAAATTAACTCACCTATCAAGTGCCGATTGGTCTATACAAATATTGAGGCTGGTGTTACATAAAGTAGCACTCCTCAAGGCGTCTTAACCACCAGGTTCTTTTGTCAGAACATTTGGGCTGCATTGGTTTCAAAGGTAAGTCACGATAAATTAACTCACTTAGGATATTAAACAAGGGTGTGATCCACAATTTATGCGACGAGATTCCATGAAGTCGGTAAGTCAATTACATTCATTGGAACTTTGATTGTAAATGGGGAAATTATGACCACAACACATTAATAAGATCACTCAAGGCCGGAAAACGTAACTTATACAACAGGTTCTTTTGTGAAAACATTAGGCCTGCAATATTTTCAAAGGTAAGTGGCGATAAATAAACTGAGGGTTTTAAACAAAGGTGTGCTCTACAATTGATGTAGGAAGATTCCATTAAGTTGGTAAGTCAATTACATTCATTGGAACTTTGGTTGTAACTGGGGAAACGTATGATCACAACACATTGGAATACAACTGTAAGACCGGAAAACGTGGACTAAATATAGGTTTAAAAGACAATGAAATCTCTTGATGTGCCATCACATAATAGGAAAAATGAGATGGACAGATGAAGAGATCACATGAACATTTGTTTAAAAGCATATGGGTATATATAGAAACATTTTGCCAAAAATATGCACAAAAGTAATGCCTTGACTTGCCCACAAAATGCAAAATGATACATCAGCGAGAAAAACGGTTTTACGGAGCTGCACAGATCATATGCTGCTGTCTACAGGCGAAACATGGACAATGAGCAGATTATCTGAGAAATATCTGATGGCAATGGGAATGTGGTTTCTGAGGGGAAATGCAAAGAATACTATGGAAGTACAGAACAAGGTTAGTCCTCCAAGAAATTAATGCAATTAGAGAAATTAGACATAAACAGTCAAAATGTTTTGTGTACGTTTATAGGAGAAAACAACTTAACACTTAGTGACCATTGGTAAACCTGATGAGAAACGAACAAGGGGAAGATAAAGCAATACATACTTAATCCAAGACTCTGGTGATCGTGCGAGATGGCAAACCGTGACCTTCCACACATATAGATGTGACACATCATGATGACGACGACGATGATGACACAATGCGGCCAAAAAAGAAGGGGGGGGGGGTGGAATCAAACCATCAGGAAGGCAGGAGAGCCTGGCATATGATAACACACTATCTAGTATCAGAATGGAGGTGGGGGGAAGTCACGGCGGGGTTCCGTGGAGGACACACAGCACATGCATGTTGTGATTGTGACAGACTAATGCAATGTGATGAGACAGATGAAGACAGGAATGCTTTGTTTAAATTCAGTAATAAAAAATAAAGAGCATCTGCTGGGACCCCCACCCCCACGTAAAGTCTGTACACTATGAGTCTAACACCATATACCCAATCTCAAGGCGTGGAAAAGGGTTCTTTACTCTGACAAGTTGGCCGAGACTCGAAGTGCACTTTTTCTGCCAGGGAGGCTTGTGGACTTTGTCGCAATGGGAGACGTGGAGTCTACTAATGAACATAAGGAAAATCAAATTATTGAGAACAGAAGAAGAGAGCACCCAGGAATAAACATGCACACCAGCAAGCATGCAAGAAGTGACACTCAAGAGAGCGTCCAACAAACCTATCGCACAAGAGTGCAACAAGTGAAGCTTAAGAGAGGGTGTCAAAAACATGGACATCACACAAGTAAGCAAGAAATAAAACTGACAGCACCTGCAGAGAACAGGACACAGACAAGCTGCGTGACCAGAAGACTTCAGTAGAAGTAATCGACCCGGCTAACTTTATAATGGTGGTCTTAGAGTTATACATTAGTTTGTTACAAGACATCACGGGGGAACTTGGCATCACAGTGACTAGCTCGCTTGCTTGCCAGCCCTTTGGTCAAGTGATCGAATCATCACCGACGCAGATAACTCTTTTAATTGACCTGGGCTCCTAAGTGGATCCAACCTAAAACAGACACCAGGAAATTTATAGGGAAATAAAGGCGCACGGTTTGATGTCGACCTCATAAACCAGTGAGTGGGTCTAAAATTACGGAACCAGCACCGTGAACTCAATACGCATCATGGCATGAAAAAGGATCCTTTACTCACAAGACAACTTAATCTCATCGCAGCGTACTCTATACGCATTTATACGCGAGTGTGTCATACATGTCTTCCACGCCTCCTCTCTCTTCCCACTGTATGTGTATATATGGTGGGTTAGACAGTTAGTCGAGAGAAGGAGAAAGAAAGTCATTATACATCACATATCCATCGCTTTATTTATGTTTGTCTGCTAACATGCTTACCTGACTGCCTGTGTTATGTTTGCCAGTCTTACCGCCTGCCTGTCTTCCTGTCTGCCGAGGTGTCTATGTCTGTATATCTATCTCAGGGCAACCGATCTCTTTGTCTCTTTGCATGACTCTTTACCAGTCTATTTATGTATATATTCACCATTCTGCCTACCAGTATGTTAATTTCTCCATATCCTTGTCTGTCTACCAGTCTGTCGGTTCATTTATTCATAAGTCCGACTGGATCTACTAGTATATCAGTTCATTTATTCATGAGTTTGTCTGCCTTTTACCGCTCTGTCTGCGACATAAGGTCCTCATTTATTTCAATGCAGGGACACCAGGCAGCGGGAAGGCGGCAGCTAAAAAAGGCAGCAGTTCCCCGGCTCCAAAAAGAGATGGTAAGTACGAGTATTATTATGGCATATGGGAAGGTAAACTGTGCAGTGTTGGTTTCAGAGGCAGTCTTGACAAATCAGTTCATGACGCAAGCTTTGATTTGTCAGCTCAGAGTAAGATATGGTAAGGGTATGTGTTGCGATATGGTAAGCTAAAAATAAGTTATGAAACGGTAAGTTTAGGGTAATTTAGGATATGATAAGTTAATGGTAGGTTAAGGGTAAGTACGGTAAGTTAAAAATAAGTTAATTCTTTGTTCGTCTTTCGAGAAAGTGCTTCACATCTAGTTATGCAACTCAAAAGTCACAGGGTCCGTCTTCGGCATGCATCTGTTATCGTTTGTTTCCTATGCACGATTCCAACCGAGGTTTTCGGCTCTATCTACCCGTGGGTGGGTATTCTCTCCTATCAGTTTTGCCCGGACTTGCTTTACGACGTACTCTTTACGATTTACAACTGCCGTGGGTTTTTTAACCGGAACAACTTGCAAACAGAACCTCCTACTTTTTGTCCTTATCCGAGAAAGTTAGGAGTCCGATCTCACTACCCAAGAAATCAGAATTAAGTTTGTTATCATTTCATATCAATGGTTTTTGGGAAAATTCCCAATAAATCCCCTATGGTAAGACCGAATAATGTACTTTCTGAGCCAGAGACGGCCACCGTAACTTAACAGCCACGGCTACCCCTAATGGTCCGCTACCTTACGATGTTTCGTGAGACTGATAACGATACACGAAATCTTCACGGTCTGTTGGGCTTTAAAGTTGACTTCTCGTTCAGAAAACAATCACAAACCACCGAACTTCAAAACAATGTATTATTACCTTAGTGAAACACAGATAATACGAAGGCTATTCCAAAATCAACCACCGATTGGCTGGTAAAAATAAACCGGTTGCAATAGTGACACTGTTAATTGCTTGCATCATTGAGTAGTATATTAGCTCACGACACATCAACCTACAGTCGCATTTGTTCAGTGGTTACGAATCGCAAACGAATAAACATGGACACTGTTATTGCCTTTCCCGTAAGCTGTGAAATTCGTGGTATGATTCGTTTTCTTCAAGCAGAAGGTCAAAATTCGGCCGAGATTCCTCGTCGATTGTGTCGTGTATACGGTGACAACGTTATGAGTGACAGTTCTCTGAGGGATTGGCGCAGGAAATTCAGAGATGGGCATAAAGTTGTGCATGATGAGGGTGGACAAGGACGCATAAACATGTGACAGATGAGCTCATTCAAAAAGTCGACCAAGCCGTAGTGGAAAAGCGCTGTTTCACAGTTCATGACACGAAGGAACACAATAACGTCAGAAGTTTATTGTGAAACACTGAAGAAGCTTCGTTGGTCAATCCAAAAACAAAAGGCGTGGAATGCTCACCAATTGCGTCATTATCCTGCACGACAACGCGCGGCCCCACACTGCTGCTCACACAACGGCTTTACTTAAGCAGTTTAAGTTGGAAATTTTCAACCATCCCCTTAGAGCCCGGACTTGGCACTATGTGATTATCATCTCTTCGGCAAGATGAAGGTCTGGCTGAATACCCAGCGCTTCGACACTGCTGTAGAGCTCTTGGATGGAGTCAACAACTGGCTAAGTACCCTGGCGGCGCCGTTCCTTGATGAGGGGTTACAAAAACTCGTGCTACGTTACGACAAGTGCTTGAATTTAGATGGTGACTATGTAGAAAAGTAATGCAGTAGTGTAGGTAACTTTTGTATGTATTTAGATGTTATGTAACAGTGTACAGGGACTAACAAAGACTGGGTTTTTATACAAAGACTGTTTATTCTCTTCACGATGACAACATGGCTTCTTTCCAGTTCCAAGGCGGGATGTTGACTGTCCCCTGACAACCCACTATGTCACGACTTGAGCATCCCTCCTCGCTTTCACTCCCAATGCTCAATCGTGCTGTAGCTGTTTCCCACTAGATCCTAATACCCTAATACTCCACTACTGTTACACCTCCCTATGTTTTTCTAAAGAATTTTCCTTATAAAGGAAAAATCTTTACTCCTAATCCCCTTACTCTATTCCCTCTCTTTTTATTTCTTACCTCTCACATTTCCTCTAATCTTCCCCAAACCAACTCCAACTTAAGTAAATATTGTATTCTTTAACTCTTTCCCCTGCTATATATCAATTCACTTCTTCTTCGTTTCTGGCTCTTCAAACAAACATAACATATTTTAATAACACTTAAATCTCAACTTTATACAATACATCATAACACATCTTCTTAAATACTTCTTTTCCACTTCATAAGCAATCCGCTTTCCTCTTCAAACGCTGATACCAACTCCT
>JACEFZ010019242.1:0-15000 GCA_014155875.1 Cepaea nemoralis
TTTTTTAAATTTTAAAAATAATAATAAAAAAATACAACAAAAAAATAACCCATTTTTTGTTTGTTTGATGGTAATGGTGATGAATGGGGGGTGGTGATGAGGGTAAAAGAATGTCGGTGTCAAACGAAACGACAAAGGGCCGCCCCAGCCGTCTTTTACCCGGCAAAGGGTGTCGGCGCCTAAGAAAGCGAAACGCTGGCATTGTGTATTGACCGCTATGTAAAAGAAAATCCGCACGCGGCCGACAGTATATATAAAAAAAAACAAGTACATGTGTATCTACAAATCAGCACTATACGTTTACGTTAATATAAAAACATGTAAAAAACCCCAACAGGGCTACTCATATAAAACTACCATACATTACCTTTTTTTAAAAAACTATATTCGTGTGCGGGAAAAGGTCCATGCCCAAGTAGCGAGAAGGGGTCACAGGGGGGGAACTGTAAAAAACTAAGCCAGCAAAAGGTTGTGCGAGGCACGCCCGGGTCACGTGTCAATCCGCCTTTGTTGTAGAAAATCCCCGTTGTGTGTGTCGTTCCCGGGGTTTGGGCCTCCTTAAAAGGCACACACGGCAAATACTAAAAAGCTTTCCCCGTATACCGCCTCCGCTGCAAATTTTCGCAGGGGACTGGTACAAGCCGCTCGAACTGCCATAGTTTTTAAAATTACATTTTCAGCACAAGCACTGTGTCTTGACAGTATTTTTGTAAACATAAAAACATGAAAAGTATATGTATATTTACTATACAGACACCCAAAAGTGTTTCCCTAAACCCCTTTCCCCTATGTTTTTTTCCTTGCTCCCATTTCACCTCGGCCCCCACCCCCCCATTACCACCCGCCTCTCGGTAATGATGGCAATAGCAGTAAAACTGAACCAAACAGTGAGGGCGACAGAAATGTCAACAAACAGGGAAAGCTAGGGGGGATGAGGGACCCAATAAAAATAGTAAAGATAAAGAAAAAAAATTAAAAAAAATTAATAACAATAAAAAAATAAAAACAGAAAGGTTAATACAAAGGGGATATGGTAATAAAAAGTACAAATGTATTGTTCGTTTGTTACATGCGTCCGTCTCTCAGTATTTGTGTGCGCGTTTCGTTGTGTAGGAGACAAAAATGTAAATATATATTTTTATTCATTGGAATATTTACTGGGAACAGAGGGGGGGGGGGGGGGGGGGGAGGAAAGATCGAAAGGGGGAGAATTAGAAACAAAAAAAAAAAGGGTCAAAGGGGAGATGAGGTTATATAGTATTTAAATTTGGCAAAAATAATAATGATGATGAAATTTCCGATAAAATTAATATGATTCCATTTATTTAAATAATTTTAAAAAACAGTTTTTCCCACCATGCATGGCTACCCATAATAAATACCTTTCGTTAAAATTTTTTAAACTACTATGTTTGCACCGTGCTGAGGAAATTGGAAAATAAGGCAAAGGGCAAAACGCTAAAAAACGAAAGGTCCCCTAGTACCCCCAGCG
This sequence comes from Cepaea nemoralis, assembly GCA_014155875.1. Lineage (NCBI taxonomy): Eukaryota > Metazoa > Mollusca > Gastropoda > Stylommatophora > Helicidae > Cepaea > Cepaea nemoralis. The sequence continues at coordinate 1,493 of JACEFZ010019242.1, forward strand.
CACAAGCAGGGCGGCTTGCCGCGTTTTCAAAGGGCCACCCCCAGGTTTGTGCGAGGCACACACGGCTAAAGTGTCAAAACCACGCCCGCTGTAGAAATTCCCGGCATGGGAGCCCCAGGAGGCAGTGTAAAAACCCCCAGAGGTTGGCTTTCCAGTTCAAATCACACGGGGCGAAATATACAAAGCATCCATGTATACACACTATCGCTGTAAAAGATTTCACAGCACGAAAGGGTTTGGGACAAACCGCTCGACTTTGTTATATTTCCCGCCTTGCGGCACAGGCCAAAAAATTTCTGCGGGCGGTCAGGCCAATATTTATGAGAAAAAAAAACTTTAAAAAAAACATGTATATTCCAATTTACCATACAAGCACACATATATTGGCATGTCACATTCATACATATTATGAGTATTTAATTTGTAAATTTTAACGGTTTTAGGTCGTTTGTTGTGTTTGTGGAATATTTGTTGTTTTTCGTTTTCTGATGTATATTCCGTCGGTTCGCCTGCTTGTTCTTTGATTACAATGTCTTTGGTTTCTTATCTTCTTGTTGATTGATTGTTGGTGTTTATTTTTCCATTTAGTGGGTGTATCGTCTTCAGTGCTGTCTGTTGTAATATGTTTTTCTTTCTTGTTTGGTGTTACGGCCGTGGGTGATTTACTTTGGCTTGGGCTCTCATCAATATTCAGGCTACTGCATCTTTTTCTCCCTCTGCTGTAGCTCACTTTCAGAAAACCTTCGCTGTCCGACTCACTTGTAATGTCTTTTGTGGTACTTGTTGTATGTGGTATGTCTGTTACTGTTAACACTGATTGTGTCTTCTTTATCTCCTCCCTTGGAATTGGTGATGGAGGTGGTGGTGTTGGTAATAATGGTGATGGTCGTCGTGGTAATGGCGTTGGTGCTGGTGGCGACAGTTGTTTGGTTTGTGTTACCAGCAGTGGAAATTCGTCCACCGGGTATGGGTTGACCGTTGGTCTGGTTTGTCTGTTCGGGCACTTGTTGGCCCAGTGGTTGTCCTCACCGCATGTTAAGCAAGCGGTACGCCTGCCAGGTGCAGTGATCAGAAGTCTGTGGTTGGTGCCCACTATTCCTTCTGCCCTCAACTGGATGTAGTGGGGCACCTCCTTGGTTGGCTTACACAGAGCCCCCCACTTCCCGTATCCATTTTTGATGGGAAAGACTTCAGAGTTTCCGTCCCCTGTTGCTTGTTGGATAATGTACTTGACTCCTTCCACAGTTATTGTGGCAGGGAGCCAATGGATCGTGAGCCTCTGACGCTCCTTGTCCGAATGCTCCAAAGTAATTTCATTTCCGCTATTGGGGATTCTCAACACCCTGCCATGCAGCTTGTCGTAAACCAGTTTCGTAGCGGCTGGTGTGAGACGTAGATACCATTTGGTTGGCGTCTCGAACCTATAAATAGATTCGATACCGTCCGCTGGTACGCCGCCAGGGCCAATCAGCATGCTCATTAGCATGGCCGGTGACGACTTTGCCGCGGCGCCTGGCCCGCTTACCGTGACGATAACGGTACCAGCCCTGTGGGAGCCCCGCCCATTGAAAAGATTGAGCGGCACGGTTACTGGGAGAACGGTTTCCATTGTGAATAAGATTTAACACTTTTAACAAACCTTTACGTTAATAAATCAATGTAAATGCTTTTAAACACGTTCCAAATGTTATTCCAACTAACAACAATCCAATTGGCCAAGCCGAAATTAAAACGAATAGCACGAAAACACGGTAATCCAGAGAGAGTTGAGAGAGTTGAGAGAGAGGTGAAAAACACGTCCGCTCGCTGAGTGATAAGAACAGATACTACACTTTGATCTTAGCCAAAAGGCCGAGAAGCGATAAACCAGAGGTTTGGAAGCGCACATGGACAGCCAACTTGCCATGGTACGACAAGTGGGAACAGAAATTGTACACAGGAGTCCCGGAATCACACCTCTGGTATCACGTGAAAATCCTAACCGCCGTGTGAACATACTGGAGTCTGCTGCGTTCAGCAGTCGGGTGTGGAGAACCATCAGACATTGGGCGGAAATGACGAGGAGAATCGCGAGCCTACATGTGACCGGAAGTAATAGAATCCACTGTTTCCACGGATAACACGAGCGCTCAGGGGGCAGCAACGATTATAATAGTCTGACACCTTCGTGTTGTCATTGTCGCGCTTATCTCCCATTGCTTACAAGTCGTCATTGATACCAACTCACAAGGCTGCTGTCAGACTGCCAACAACGGTGTCACGTGGGTGAGCGCAGACGTACGCACCTGTATAAAGTTAGTCATGCGCGTGCGCGCATACATACACACACACTCACACACACACACACACACACACACACACACAAACAAACGCACACAAAAAGAAAGACAAGACAAATTTTTTTTTTTTTTTTTTTTTTTTTTTTTTTAAGTCCAGTAAGTTGGTCGCAAACTACTTTTTTCTAGAAGTTGCAACGTGACTTTTGAAAAAAAAAACTAGGTCAAGAAATTTATAGCACGCCGTCCAGCGCGCTGTTGCATTCAGCGCGCTCTGAATTCCAATAGCGGTGCGCGCGCACTAAAACACACATGCATACGCATGTGAGAGGTGCGCTGGGTTGCCACTCGTACATTTGCACTGCTTTTAGGCCATTCTCAGAGGTACTGCAAGTCTGAGACGACCTGTGGTGACAGCGAGGCAAGCCCCGGGCATGTCACCTAGTTCCAAAAATCAGTTTAATATCGTAGTGACCGAATCGGTCACGTATCAGATATTAAGCTGATAAGAACAGATTTTTTTTTTTTTTTTTTTTAAAACCTTTATTGAGTGTTAAGAAACATTTGCATTTGTATTGTTTGTGTTGTTACAGAGCGTTGCATGTGGAAGTGTAAGTGACATATGCGCAAAATTTTACAACATTTGTTTTTACATTTTTACATTTGAAATGGGGAGTAACAACATGTCAAGGGGAGGAACCCACAATTTGTTTATTAACCGTTGTTGTTTCCCCTGTCACCACCATCTCCAGCCGGCTCCAACCCCTCCAATACCCTCATCACTACTTGGTAATGAGGAAAAGGCAGTAAACTTGTTAGAACCAACCGGTGAAGGCGGTAGCAGCTATCAAAACCAACAGTATCGAAAGGGTGGGGGAAAATGAGGGAGCATAATAGTAATAGTATACATCCATACAAATTTACGACAATAAAATTGATAGCAATACCCCTTAATAATAGAAGGTAATGCACAAGGGTAGCTATCGCCGCAAGAGGCATGATAATAAAGTGCAATTGCATTTGTGTTGTTCGTATTGTTACATGCGTCCTGTGTGTTCAATATTTGTGTGCGTGTATCTACAGAGCGTTGCATGTGGGCGTGTAGATGACATATGTGTAATATTACAACAATAATTCATTTGGCATAATTACATATGAAAGTGGGGTAACCAAGATGTATGTTATTTTACCATGTTTGTTTCCCCTGTCTCCACCCTCACCAGCAGCCGGCTCCAAAAACCGCCAACAACATAGCCACCTCTTTGGTAATGTTGATAAAGGCAGTAAACATTTTGGAACCAACCAGTGAGGGCGGCATCAGCATCAACAGCAACAGTAAAAGGGGAGAAGGCGGAGATGAGGGAGGATACTAATAGTAATAGTGATCTTAAATTTAAAATTAATAGCAATCAAAACCATAATAATCATATAGTAATACATAGTTGCTCACCAATCTCAATAAGTGAGCATCGTAAAAGCAGTACATTTGCGTTGTTAGTGTTGTTACATGCGTCCTGTGGGTTCAGTATTTGTGTGCGTGTATATACAGAGCGTTGCATGTGGGCGTGTATGTGACATATGCATATTTTATTCATTGAACATATTAACATGTGAAAGGGGGGCAACAAAGAGAAAGAAAAACTTCCCTTTTTGTTTCCCTTGCTGCCGCCCTCCCCATTGGCTATTCTCTGGTAATAATGGTAGAGGCAGGGTGACTATTTGAACCAACTGGTGAGGGCATCAGCAAAGACAGCAAAGGCAAAAGGGGGGGGGGGGGTGGATACATGCGAGATGAGGTTAAATTATTTATAACGATGGTAACGATAGTAATGGTAAAAATAAATACTACGGATAATATTGGGAAAGATAATAATAGTAATGATAAGGACAAATTTATATTTAAACATGTGATTCTACTTACTAAACATGATTATCACGGCAATGGTATTATTATAGCATAGCAAAGTACATAAGATTGCAACCTGCCATTTTTAATAAACAGTAGGAGTAAAGGAGTTGGTTTTCTTTTCTCCTTGCATATATTTTTTGAATTATTTTTTTTTTTTTGTTTACATTTTTTTTTTGAATTCCTTTTTTGTAAGGGCTCATACATCTTTTCCCTTTGCTTTTTTTTTTGGTAAGAATAAAACAAGCATTTGTGTTTTCACACATTTTACAATATCGTTGGTTTGGTAAACCATATGTGATTGTATATTCATTCAATCCGCATTCATTCACATTTCTCAGATTCTTTCTCGCACTCATGTATACCTACTTTGCAATTCAATAATGAAAAATACACATGACTCACTCAGGAAACAGTTTTGTTATTTCGTGCGTGTACATAAATGATATTAAGTGTGTGTTATATGTGCGGTGTTTGTATCTGGCTGAGTTTCTACATGTCCATATGAGATGTCTGTAGTAAGAAAGAGCTGTCAGTAGTTTTGTATGTATGTGTTTTTCTGTCTTTGGTATAGTATTGAGAAAAATTGCTTTATATATGTCTGTTTGTTTGCCTGTGTGCGTTTGTATGAGGTGTTTGAGTGTTGCGCGTATGGCTGCAATTGTTGGACAAGTATAATAAATGTGTTCCTCTGTCTCCTGTGTGTTGTTTCTACATAATTGACATTGTGATGTTTGTTTAGATCTGTGTGCTTCTACCTGTGTTGTCGGCGTCATATTGTATATCAGTCTATATGTGATCTCTCTGGCTTTTGGTGTTATGTGTTTGTTGTGTAGGTTTGAAAAGGTGCATGTGAAGTCAGACATGAAGTATTTTTGTCCTCTTTTGATCCTAAGTTTGAGTGGTGGTGCTTGCTCTCTAACTAACTGTTTGTATATTTTGTGTGTTGTTTGCTGTATTAAGTGTTCCTGTCTTTGTATTGCCTGTATGCATGTCTGATAGAATGTTGGCAGTGTTCCCTGGTAATGTGCTGTTGCATTGTTAAGAGGTGTGAGGTGTTTAATGTTGTGTGCTATATAATATAAAGCTAATCTATGCTGTTCTGGATGTCTGATGATTTTGCCTATGTAACTAATTCTAAGTGACAGTATTTTTGTGTGGACGTCTTGTAATCCAATACCTCCTTGCTGTTTGTCTTGTATGAGAGTTTTGTGCTTGATGCTGTATATTGTGTTGGTGAAGATGAAGCGTCTGATTTGTTTGTTTATGTCTGTGATGGTCTGTTTGGGAGGGTCCAGTACTGTCGCTAAGTATATTATTTTAGGTATTATGTATGTGTTGACTATTGTGCTTCTACCAAATATTGTGGATGTCTTGTACCTATACCTATGTAACATGTCTGTGATCTGTTGGGTTAGTGAATGCCATGTCTGTCTGTGTGTTTCTGTGGGATCACATGGAAATGTGATCCCATACAGTTTCATGGTGTCTGTGTGTCTCAGATCTGGAGGGAAATCAGATTTCTGTTTCCACTTTCCCAGACCCATTATCTGTGACTTCTGTACATTTACTTTGGCTCCACTGCCTTTTCCAAAATGGGTAAAGGTGTGGAGTATGTTCCTTATTGATGTGTTGCTGGTGGGAAAAAAAGCAGTGTCATCTGCATAAGCGATGAGCTTCTGCTCTCCTATCCCATGCAAGAAGGTTCCCTTAATACTAGTGTCTTGTCTTATCTTTTCTAATAGTGGCTCTAGGGTCAGCACATACAGGAGTGGTGATAAGGGGCATCCTTGCCTTACAGATCTCGTGAGCCTGAAGCTTGCTGTTAGTGAATGGTTCACCAACACTTTACTCTCAGGATTTTTATACAAGATCTGTATCCACTGCCGGTAGTACTGCCCTATGTTGCAGTGTTCTAGTGTCCTGTGCAGGTAAGTGTGGGAAATTCTGTCGAAGGCCTTCTCTTGATCCAAGGACAAGAGGGAGGATGGACAGTCTTTCCCGTGGGTGTAGGTGATAATGTCTCTAATGAGATGGGTGTGATTATGTATATTTCTTTGTTTGACACTGCACTGTTGGTCTGGGTGTATGAGTGTTGGCATGAAGGGTTTAAGTTTGTTGGTGAGTGCTTTGGCAAGTATCTTGTAGTCTGTGTTAAGTAAGGAAATTGGTCTGTAGTTCTTCAGTTGTGTTTTGTCAGTGTTGTCTTTGGGTATGAGTGTGATGTAAGACATGTTGCAGCTATCAGGAAGATGTTGTTTGTCAAAGGCTTCCTGATAAACCTTGAGGAGAAGATTGCCTAGGATAGGAAAGAAATGTTGGTAGAATTCTACTGTCAAACCGTCTGGTCCTGGTGTTTTGTCTTTGTTCAGTGTGCTCAGTGCCTGTGTTATGTCTGTCAGTGTCAGTTCTGAGTCCAGTGTGTCTCTGTCTGTGTTAGGTAATTTCTTTGTGTACTGTAGGAAGTTGTCTTGTATCTGTGTGTCGACTGCCTCTGCTGTGAATAGATGTGTGTAGTGTTGCTCGAAAGCAGTCCCTATGTGTTGTGTTTCTGTCTGGATGTTTCCCTGCATGTCTAATATTTTGCTGATTTGTCTGTTTCTCTGAATGTTCTGTTCTAGTGCCATGTACTGTCGACTCGGTGCCTCTTGTGTAATTGTGTTTAGTTTTGTTCTAAGAAGAGCACCCAGATATCTGTGCTGTTGATGTTCTTCTAGTTGTGCTTCTAGTGTGTGTAGGTGAAGTTTATCTGTGTCTGTCTGTTTTGTTAGTCGTATGGCTGTCTGTATTATGCGCTCTTGTCTCAGTCTGTCTTTGTGAATCATGGTTGCTAGATGCTGTGTTCTGCTTCGTATGGTGCTTTTTAGCAAATCCCAGTATTGTGTGACGTTCTCAGTTGGTATATTTCCTGTGTACGTGTGTATGAGCTGTGTCATATATTCTACATATTCTGAATCTTTTAGGAGCAAGTTGTTCATCTTCCAGTGAGGTGACCTTCCATTGGACTGCGTGTTTGTGCTGTTTGTGCTGATGTGGGCTAGTACACCTTTATGATCTGTGTAATCTAATGTTTCCCGTAGGTGTTTGGTTTGTATGATGTGATGTGCTGCTGGTGTGTAAATCCTATCTAGTCTGGATGATCTGTTGTGCGTTTTGTTTGTGTGTGTCGTTTCCCTACTGTCATGGTGTGTATGCCTGAATGCGTCTGTGAGGTTGTGTGTGTCGATGATGTTTCGTAGTGTGTCTAGTTGATGCATATCGTCCTTGCCGGCTCTTCTCAACTGTGTTTTTACAAACCCACCCACCACGTCTAAATCTTCAAGGACACAGTTGAAATCACCGGCAAAAACGATATTTTGTCCCCTGTATGTCTGTGTTAAAAAATAGTCTAAATCTTCGTAGAATACAGGTTGATAATTATAATTGGGTGGCGCGTGTATGTTCACTATTGTGTAAGACGTGTGTGTGTCGTTCGTTACCTGTACCGTGCTAATCTGGCCGTGTTGGTCGTTGTGCGTTCTATAAATAGTCCACCTATCAGAAGTTTGCAAAATGGCCACCCCCGACCCCGTGTTATTTTTAGCTAAACTAAAACATGAATTTTCCAAACCTAAACGTGTCACTATTTCTCCTGCCTGAAAGTCTGTTTTGATGTTGGTTTCTTGTAATAAAATAAAATCTGGTTTGTGTTTGTGTATGAGTGCGATTATATGTTGTAATTTGTTTTTCATCCCTGAAATATTTAAACTAATTATACATAAATTATCATCCATTTATAAAAAATTTTAAACTAAACAATGGCTAAGTTAAACGTTAATACCTTTTGTTGTTTTTTCTTTAATGTTGAATGTTCTCTCTGTCTTTAGTGTGTTTTCCGTGGATGTCGTCTTCCTCGTCGTCTTCTTCTGTTTCTGAATCGGTGTTTATAAATAGAGGCCCCTCCCCGTCGCTAGGATTGTTTTCGTTCTGTTTATGTTCCGATTTCGTAAATCTCTTGCTAGGTGCGGAGGGAGAAGATTCCCCATCCTCCTCTTTTATGTCCTTGCCGTTTGAAGAGGCGGACAGCCCTCTCTCCTTTCGTTGTCTTTTTCTTTTATGTTGGACGGTTGTGAAACCATCTTTTTCGCCTTCTTCTGTTGTTGTTGTTGTCGTCTCGTCAGCTGGCCTCGTGGTCTCCGGTCTGCCGGCTGCCCCAGCGCCATCTTGGGCGGCATGGGTGGGCTTTCTGTGGGTTTCACCACTAAGTGCCGGGAATTCTTCTTGGTTCGATGGTTGCGCGGATTTGTTTTTATTCTCTTTCTTGCGCATCCTTGTCGGGCACTTGTTTGCCCAGTGGTCGTCCTGGAGGCAATTTGGGCATTGAGTCTTTCGGCCAGGCATCGTATATAATATGCGATGGCCGCTGGTGGTGCCGGGCGCTTTGATTTGAACATAGTGCGGCACGTCTTTAGTGGGGTTACATAGCACACCCCACTTGCCGCCGCTGTATTTAATGCGGAAAACTTCCGCGTTTTCGTCTCCGATGGTTTCGGAGACCAAGAACTTTACCCCTTCTTCACTGATAGTATTCGGGAGCCAATGGATGGTCACCCGTTCTCTCTCCTTCTCCACATGCTCAACTGATATTTCAAGTCCCTCAATAGGCAGCTTGACCTTTTTGCCGTGTAGGCCTTTGTACACCGCGATGTGTGCGGCTTGGTTTAGGTTGACGAACCACCTCGTAGGTGATTCGAGGCGATAAATATCAGCTATGCCGCCCGAAGGAACCCCACATGGGCCAAGCAAGGCGCTAGCTACTAAATTCGGCGTGGCTTTTGCCGCCGCGCCTGGGCCGGTGATGGTAACAATCAACGTACCTTTTTTATGAAACTTGAGTCCTTCCATAAATCGGTCGAGATCAACTTGAGCCATTGTTGTTGAGTGAAATGGTTTAATTAATGGTGAAATGGAATAATCCGAACTAAACACACCGCGAGATCACAAAGGAAAACACAGCGAAAATCCACACGTCACACTGGAGAGCTGAAAACACGTCCGCTCGCTAAGAACAGATACTACACTTTGATCTTAGCCAAAAGGCCGAGAAGCGATAAACCAGAGGTTTGGAAGCGCACATGGACAGCCAACTTGCCATGGTACGACAAGTGGGAACAGAAATTGTACACAGGAGTCCCGGAATCACACCTCTGGTATCACGTGAAAATCCTAACCGCCGTGTGAACATACTGGAGTCTGCTGCGTTCAGCAGTCGGGTGTGGAGAACCATCAGACATTGGGCGGAAATGACGAGGAGAATCGCGAGCCTACATGTGACCGGAAGTAATAGAATCCACTGTTTCCACGGATAACACGAGCGCTCAGGGGGCAGCAACGATTATAATAGTCTGACACCTTCGTGTTGTCATTGTCGCGCTTATCTCCCATTGCTTACAAGTCGTCATTGATACCAACTCACAAGGCTGCTGTCAGACTGCCAACAACGGTGTCACGTGGGTGAGCGCAGACGTACGCACCTGTATAAAGTTAGTCATGCGCGTGCGCGCATACATACACACACACTCACACACACACACACACACACACACACACACACAAACAAACGCACACAAAAAGAAAGACAAGACAAATTTTTTTTTTTTTTTTTTTTTTTTTTTTTTTTAAGTCCAGTAAGTTGGTCGCAAACTACTTTTTTCTAGAAGTTGCAACGTGACTTTTGAAAAAAAAAACTAGGTCAAGAAATTTATAGCACGCCGTCCAGCGCGCTGTTGCATTCAGCGCGCTCTGAATTCCAATAGCGGTGCGCGCGCACTAAAACACACATGCATACGCATGTGAGAGGTGCGCTGGGTTGCCACTCGTACATTTGCACTGCTTTTAGGCCATTCTCAGAGGTACTGCAAGTCTGAGACGACCTGTGGTGACAGCGAGGCAAGCCCCGGGCATGTCACCTAGTTCCAAAAATCAGTTTAATATCGTAGTGACCGAATCGGTCACGTATCAGATATTAAGCTGATAAGAACAGATTTTTTTTTTTTTTTTTTAAAACGTTTATTTAGTGTTAAAATTGTTGCAAGGTGTATTGTTCGTGTTGTTACAGAGCGTTGCATGTGGAAGTGTAGGTGACATATGCGCAAATATTTTACAACATTTATTTCAACATTTTTACATTTGAAATGGGGGTGGTGAAATTTTATTTACATAATATGAAATATGAGTAATAAATTAAAACTGAATCATGTTTTGCTATTTAGGGCCAGTGTTGGTGATACTTATGGTGATGATGATGATGATGATGATTGTGATGATGATGATGATGATGATGATGATTTGATGATGTTGGTGACAACAAATATGGTGTGTTGATGATATATTCCCCTCATACACTCCGAGAAGCTGTTCTTCTCTCCCTTTTATAGTCTTTCCATACTCTCGTACCAATGATATATACATAGAATGAAAGTTGGCCTAGGAAGCGATGTAAAAACGCTGGGAAAAAAAAGAAGAGGTTGACTGCCATGTAAAAACACACGAGGCCAAACCCAAACAGCATTCATGTGTATAAGACAAGTCAGATGCTCTGGCTGCCATAGGCGGCCGTAATAGCTCACGTCAGAGAGTGTTAGACTGAAGATCTGGTTGCCATTCCTCTCCTCAGAGTTCTGTGCAGATCGACTCTGTCAAAGTGGCAATGTGCCCGCCATATACTCACACACACACTCGCCCCTCACACACAAACACCCACCCACCCATACCCACACACACATACCCACACACACACATATATATATATATATATATATATATATATATATATATATATATATATATATATATGTACATATATATACATATACATATATATATATATCCCATTCGTGTTTGATTGATGGTAATGGTGATGATAATAGTGGTGGTGGTGATGATGATGAAAGAAATGTCGGTGTCATAAGCGAAACGACAAAGTGGCCGCCCCACGCCGTCAGTTTTACCACGGCGAGGGTGTCGGCTGCCTAGGAAGCAAAGCGAAACGCTGGCAATTGTGTATTGACCGCTATGTAAAAGAAAATCCGCACGCGGCCGATACGTATATATAAAAGGAAGTCAAATACACGTGTATCTACAAATCAGCGCTATACGTTTACGTTAATATAAATAACATGTACAAAATCATCTATACATGGCTACTGATATATATCTACCATACATATGACCATTTTTATTTACTATATTCGTGTGTGCTGGGAAGTCGCATGACCAAGTAGCGGGAAGAGGTCACAGGCGAAAACTGTGAAACAAAGCCACGCAAAAGGTTGTGCGAGGCACGCACCGCTCACGTGTCAAATCCGCCATTGTTGTAGAAAATCTCCGTTGCGTGTGTCGTTAGCCGAGGTTGTCCTCCGTTCAAAGCACACACGGCTAACTACTACGAAGCATTCCTGTATACCCGCCTCCGCTGCAGTTAATTTCGCAGCCGGATCTGGTACAAGCCCGCTCGACACTGCCATAGATTTAAAATTGTACACTTTTCAGCACAAAAGCAACTGTCGTCTTGACAGTATTATATGTAAACATCAAAACATGGAAAGTATATGTATATTATACTATACAGACACCCACAAATGTGTTTGCCATAAACGTCTTTCCCTATGTTTGTTTTCCCTTGCTACCATTCTCACCATCGGCTCCCACCCCGCCATTACCACCCCGCCTCTCGGTAATGATGGCAATAGCAGTAAACCTGTTAAAACCAAACCAGTGAGGGCGACAGAAGTGTCAACAAACAGGGAACGCTAGGGGGTATGAGGGAGCCCAATGATAATAGTAAAGATAATAGAAATAAAAACTTAATAACAATAAAACCTTAATAACAGAAAGGTTAATACAAAGGGGTGATAATGATAATAATAGTACAAATGTATCGTTCGTGTTGTTACATGCGTCCTGTCTCTTCAGTATTTGTGTGCGTTGCGTTGTGTAGGAGACAACATGTATATATATATATATATGTTTTATTCATTGGACATATTTACATGGGAACAGAGGGGGGGGGGGGGGGGAAGGAAAGATCGAGACAGGGGGAGACATTAGAAACGAAAAACAAGGGGTCAAAGGGGAGATGAGGTTATATAGTATTTAAAGTGGCAATAATAATAATGATGATGAAATTTCCGATACAATTAATATGATATCCATTTATTTTAAATAAATTTTAATAAACAGATTTTCCCACCATGCATGGCTACCCATATATAAATACCATACGTTATATTCTACTACTATGTTTGCATCCGTGCTGAGGAAATCTGTTGAATTAAGGCAAAGGGCAAAACGCTGAAAACGCAAGGTCGCATAGTAACCACTAGCGCACACAGCAGGGCGGCTTGCCGCGTTTTCCAAAGGCCACACACAGGTTGTGCGAGGCACACACGGCTCACGTGTCAAAACCACGCCACCGCTGTAGAAATTTCCGGCATGGGAGTCATCTGTCTAGGAAGCAGTGTAAAAATCCCCCAGAGGTTGGCCTCCAGTTCAAATCACACGCGGCGAAATATTACAAAGCATTCATGTATACACACTATCGCTGTGAAAGATTTCACAGCACGAAACGGTTTGGGACAAACCCGCTCGACATTGCTATATTTCCCGCCTTGCGGCACAGGCCAAACAATCTTCTGCCCAGACGGTCAGGAGACAATATTATATGAGAAAAACCAACCATTAAAAACATGTATATTCCACATTCTACCATACAAGCACACATATATGTGTGCATGTCCACATTCATACATATTATTATATTATGAGTATTCAATTGAGTAAATACACAAAAACTGGCTTTATAGCTGTCCCAGACCCTGTGTTGTGTACCGCTAAACTAAAGTATGCATGATTCAAACCTGACTGTTTTAATTTGTGCGCCTTGTACATCTGAATGTATGTTCGTTTCTTGTACTAGAATGAAATCTGGTTTGTGTTTATGTATGAGTTGTATTATGTGGCGTTGTTTTGTTCTTAATCCTGAAATATGTATGGAAATTATGACTAAATCAGCCATTTACAGAATTAAAAACTTATGAATTTCCTAATCAAACAGTGGTTTTGAAAAGGTAAAATTATCCGCAGAAATATCACATTCCTGAAAAGATTAATGTTTAGATATTTGGTTCGTATCTGTGATAGAGCGAGATTGTGAGTATTGTTCCTCTTCAGAATCCGTATCTATTATTAGTCTTTGAAAGTTGGATGTGTTGCTGTTACCGTCTCCTGATGTATATTCCGTCGGTTCGCCTGCTTGTTCTTTGATTTCAATGTCTTTGGTTTCATTA
>JACEFZ010019242.1:20000-22500 GCA_014155875.1 Cepaea nemoralis
TGAGGGAGCCCAATGATAATAGTAAAGATAATAGAAATAAAAACTTAATAACAATAAAACCTTAATAACAGAAAGGTTAATACAAAGGGGTGATAATGATAATAATAGTACAAATGTATCGTTCGTGTTGTTACATGCGTCCTGTCTCTTCAGTATTTGTGTGCGTTGCGTTGTGTAGGAGACAACATGTATATATATATATATATGTTTTATTCATTGGACATATTTACATGGGAACAGAGGGGGGGGGGGGGAAGGAAAGATCGAGACAGGGGGAGACATTAGAAACGAAAAACAAGGGGTCAAAGGGGAGATGAGGTTATATAGTATTTAAAGTGGCAATAATAATAATGATGATGAAATTTCCGATACAATTAATATGATATCCATTTATTTTAAATAAATTTTAATAAACAGATTTTCCCACCATGCATGGCTACCCATATATAAATACCATACGTTATATTCTACTACTATGTTTGCATCCGTGCTGAGGAAATCTGTTGAATTAAGGCAAAGGGCAAAACGCTGAAAACGCAAGGTCGCATAGTAACCACTAGCGCACACAGCAGGGCGGCTTGCCGCGTTTTCCAAAGGCCACACACAGGTTGTGCGAGGCACACACGGCTCACGTGTCAAAACCACGCCACCGCTGTAGAAATTTCCGGCATGGGAGTCATCTGTCTAGGAAGCAGTGTAAAAATCCCCCAGAGGTTGGCCTCCAGTTCAAATCACACGCGGCGAAATATTACAAAGCATTCATGTATACACACTATCGCTGTGAAAGATTTCACAGCACGAAACGGTTTGGGACAAACCCGCTCGACATTGCTATATTTCCCGCCTTGCGGCACAGGCCAAACAATCTTCTGCCCAGACGGTCAGGAGACAATATTATATGAGAAAAACCAACCATTAAAAACATGTATATTCCACATTCTACCATACAAGCACACATATATGTGTGCATGTCCACATTCATACATATTATTATATTATGAGTATTCAATTGAGTAAATACACAAAAACTGGCTTTATAGCTGTCCCAGACCCTGTGTTGTGTACCGCTAAACTAAAGTATGCATGATTCAAACCTGACTGTTTTAATTTGTGCGCCTTGTACATCTGAATGTATGTTCGTTTCTTGTACTAGAATGAAATCTGGTTTGTGTTTATGTATGAGTTGTATTATGTGGCGTTGTTTTGTTCTTAATCCTGAAATATTTATGGAAAAGATGACTAAATCAGCCATTTACAGAAATAAAAAACTTATGAATTTCCTAATCAAACAGTGGTTTTGAAAAGGTAAAATTATCCGCAGAAATATCACATTCCTGAAAAGATTAATGTTTAGATATTTGGTTCGTATCTGTGATAGAGCGAGATTGTGAGTATTGTTCCTCTTCAGAATCCGTATCTATTATTAGTCTTTGAAAGTTGGATGTGTTGCTGTTACCGTCTCCTGATGTATATTCCGTCGGTTCGCCTGCTTGTTCTTTGATTTCAATGTCTTTGGTTTCATTATCTTCTGTTGATTGATTGTTGGTGTTTATTTTTCCATTTGTGGGTGTATCGTCTTCAGTGCTGTCTGTTGTAATATGTTTTTCTTTCTTGTTTGGTGTTACGGCCGTGGGTGATGTACTTTGACTTGGGCTCTCATCCATATTGAGGCTACTGCATCGTTTTCTCCCTCTGCTGTAGCTCACTTTCAGAAAACCTTCGCTGTCCGACTCACTTGTAATGTCTTTTGTGGTACTTGTTGTATGTGGTATGTCTGTTACTGTTAACACTGATTGTGTCTTCTTTATCTCCTCCCTTGGAATTGGTGATGGAGGTGGTGGTGTTGGTAATAATGGTGATGGTCGTCGTGGTAATGGCGTTGGTGCTGGTGGCGACAGTTGTTTGGTTTGTGTTACCAGCAGTGGAAATTCGTCCACCGGGTATGGGTTGACCGTTGGTCTGGTTTGTCTGTTCGGGTACTTGTTGGCCCAGTGGTTGTCCTCACCGCATGTTAAGCAAGCGGTACGCCTGCCAGGTGCAGTGATCAGAAGTCTGTGGTTGGTGCCCACTATTCCTTCTGCCCTCAACTGGATGTAGTGGGGCACCTCCTTGGTTGGCTTACACAGAGCCCCCCACTTCCCGTATCCATTTTTGATGGGAAAGACTTCAGAGTTTCCGTCCCCTGTTGCTTGTTGGATAATGTACTTGACTCCTTCCACAGTTATTGTGGCAGGGAGCCAATGGATCGTGAGCCTCTGACGCTCCTTGTCCGAATGCTCCAAAGTAATTTCATTTCCGCTATTGGGGATTCTCAACACCCTGCCATGCAGCTTGTCGTAAACCAGTTTCGTAGCGGCTGGTGTGAGACGTAGATACCATTTGGTTGGCGTCTCGAACCTATAAATAGATTCGATACCGTCCGCTGGTACGCCGCCAGGGCCAATCAGCATGCTCATTAGCATGGCCGGTGACGACTTTGCCGCGGCGCCTGGCCCGCTTA
>JACEFZ010019242.1:25000-60000 GCA_014155875.1 Cepaea nemoralis
CCTCCAATACCATCCTCACTACTTGGTAATGAGGAAAATGGCAGTAAACTTGTTAGAACCAACCGGTGAAGGCAGTAGCAGCATCAAAACCAACAGTATCGAAAGGGTGGGGGAAAATGAGGGAGCATAATAGTAATAGTAAACATCCATACAAATTTACGACAATAAAATTGATGGCAATAACCCTTAATAATAGAAAGGTAATGCACAAGGGTAGCTATCGCCGCAAGAGGCATGATAATAAAGTGCAATTGCATTTGTGTTGTTCGTATTGTTACATGCGTCCTGTGTGTTCAATATTTGTGTGCGTGTATCTACAGAGCGTTGCATGTGGGCGTGTAGATGACATATGTGTAATATTACAACAATAATTCCTTTGGCATAATTACATATGAATGTGGGGTAACCCAAAATGAATGTTATTTTACCATGTTTGTTTCCCCTGTCTCCACCCTCACCAGCAGCCGGCTCCAAATACCGCCAACACCATAACCACCTCTTCGGTAATGTTGATAAAGGCAGTAAACATTTTGGAACCAACCAGTGAGGGCGGCATCAGCATCAACAGCAACAGTAATAAGCGGGGAGAAGGCAGAGATGAGGGAGGATACTAATAGTAATAGTGATCTTAAATTAAAATTAATAGCAATCAAACCATAATAATCATATATTAATACAGAATTTCTCACCAATCTCAATAAGTGAGCATCGTAAAAGCAGTAAATTACATTTGCGTTGTTAGTGTTGTTACATGCGTCCTGTGTGTTCAGTATTTGTGTGCGTGTATCTACAGAGCGTTGCATGTGGGCGTGTATGTGACATATGCATATTTTATTCATTGAACATATTAACATGTGAAAGGGGGGCAACAAAGAGAAAGCAAACTCCATTTTTGTTTCCCTTGCTGCTGAGATGAGGTTAAATTATTTATAACGATGATAACGATAGTAATGGTAAAAATAAATACTGCGAATAATATTGGGAAAGATAATAATAGTCATGATAAAGATAAAATTATATTTAAACATGTGATTCTACTTACTAAACATGATTATCACGGCAATGGTATTAATATAGCATAGCAAAGTACATAAGATTGCAACCTGCCATTTTTAATAAACAGTAGGAGTAAAGGAGTTGGTTTTCTTTTCTCCTTGCATATATTTTTTGAATTATTTTTTTTTTTTTTTTTTTTTTTGTTTACATTTTTTTTTTTGAATTCCTTTTTTGTAAGGGCTCATACATCTTTTCCCTTTGCTTTTTTTTGGTAAGAATAAAACAAGCATTTGTGTTTTCACACATTTTACAATATCGTTGGTTTGGTAAACCATATGTGATTGTATATTCATTCAATCCGCATTCATTCACATTTCTCAGATTCTTTCTCGCACTCATGTATACCTACTTTGCAATTCAATAATGAAAAATACACATGACTCACTCAGGAAACAGTTTTGTTATTTCGTGCGTGTACATAAATGATATTAAGTGTGTGTTATATGTGCGGTGTTTGTATCTGGCTGAGTTTCTACATGTCCATATGAGATGTCTGTAGTAAGAAAGAGCTGTCAGTAGTTTTGTATGTATGTGTTTTTCTGTCTTTGGTATAGTATTGAGAAAAATTGCTTTATATATGTCTGTTTGTTTGCCTGTGTGCGTTTGTATGAGGTGTTTGAGTGTTGCGCGTATGGCTGCAATTGTTGGACAAGTATAATAAATGTGTTCCTCTGTCTCCTGTGTGTTGTTTCTACATAATTGACATTGTGATGTTTGTTTAGATCTGTGTGCTTCTACCTGTGTTGTCGGCGTCATATTGTATATCAGTCTATATGTGATCTCTCTGGCTTTTGGTGTTATGTGTTTGTTGTGTAGGTTTGAAAAGGTGCATGTGAAGTCAGACATGAAGTATTTTTGTCCTCTTTTGATCCTAAGTTTGAGTGGTGGTGCTTGCTCTCTAACTAACTGTTTGTATATTTTGTGTGTTGTTTGCTGTATTAAGTGTTCCTGTCTTTGTATTGCCTGTATGCATGTCTGATAGAATGTTGGCAGTGTTCCCTGGTAATGTGCTGTTGCATTGTTAAGAGGTGTGAGGTGTTTAATGTTGTGTGCTATATAATATAAAGCTAATCTATGCTGTTCTGGATGTCTGATGATTTTGCCTATGTAACTTATTCTAAGTGACAGTATTTTTGTGTGGACGTCTTGTAATCCAATACCTCCTTGCTGTTTGTCTTGTATGAGAGTTTTGTGCTTGATGCTGTATATTGTGTTGGTGAAGATGAAGCGTCTGATTTGTTTGTTTATGTCTGTGATGGTCTGTTTGGGAGGGTCCAGTACTGTCGCTAAGTATATTATTTTAGGTATTATGTATGTGTTGACTATTGTGCTTCTACCAAATATTGTGGATGTCTTGTACCTATACCTATGTAACATGTCTGTGATCTGTTGGGTTAGTGAATGCCATGTCTGTCTGTGTGTTTCTGTGGGATCACATGGAAATGTGATCCCATACAGTTTCATGGTGTCTGTGTGTCTCAGATCTGGAGGGAAATCAGATTTCTGTTTCCACTTTCCCAGACCCATTATCTGTGACTTCTGTACATTTACTTTGGCTCCACTGCCTTTTCCAAAATGGGTAAAGGTGTGGAGTATGTTCCTTATTGATGTGTTGCTGGTGGGAAAGAAAGCAGTGTCATCTGCATAAGCGATGAGCTTCTGCTCTCCTATCCCATGCAAGAAGGTTCCCTTAATACTAGTGTCTTGTCTTATCTTTTCTAATAGTGGCTCTAGGGTCAGCACATACAGGAGTGGTGATAAGGGGCATCCTTGCCTTACAGATCTCGTGAGCCTGAAGCTTGCTGTTAGTGAATGGTTCACCAACACTTTACTCTCAGGATTTTTATACAAGATCTGTATCCACTGCCGGTAGTACTGCCCTATGTTGCAGTGTTCTAGTGTCCTGTGCAGGTAAGTGTGGGAAATTCTGTCGAAGGCCTTCTCTTGATCCAAGGACAAGAGGGAGGATGGACAGTCTTTCCCGTGGGTGTAGGTGATAATGTCTCTAATGAGATGGGTGTGATTATGTATATTTCTTTGTTTGACACTGCACTGTTGGTCTGGGTGTATGAGTGTTGGCATGAAGGGTTTAAGTTTGTTGGTGAGTGCTTTGGCAAGTATCTTGTAGTCTGTGTTAAGTAAGGAAATTGGTCTGTAGTTCTTCAGTTGTGTTTTGTCAGTGTTGTCTTTGGGTATGAGTGTGATGTAAGACATGTTG
Source organism: Cepaea nemoralis (assembly GCA_014155875.1). Classification (NCBI taxonomy): domain Eukaryota; kingdom Metazoa; phylum Mollusca; class Gastropoda; order Stylommatophora; family Helicidae; genus Cepaea; species Cepaea nemoralis. Next base: position 28,275 of record JACEFZ010019242.1, read on the forward strand.
CAGCTATCAGGAAGATGTTGTTTGTCAAAGGCTTCCTGATAAACCTTGAGGAGAAGATTGCCTAGGATAGGAAAGAAATGTTGGTAGAATTCTACTGTCAAACCGTCTGGTCCTGGTGTTTTGTCTTTGTTCAGTGTGCTCAGTGCCTGTGTTATGTCTGTCAGTGTCAGTTCTGAGTCCAGTGTGTCTCTGTCTGTGTTAGGTAATTTCTTTGTGTACTGTAGGAAGTTGTCTTGTATCTGTGTGTCGACTGCCTCTGCTGTGAATAGATGTGTGTAGTGTTGCTCGAAAGCAGTCCCTATGTGTTGTGTTTCTGTCTGGATGTTTCCCTGCATGTCTAATATTTTGCTGATTTGTCTGTTTCTCTGAATGTTCTGTTCTAGTGCCATGTACTGTCGACTCGGTGCCTCTTGTGTAATTGTGTTTAGTTTTGTTCTAAGAAGAGCACCCAGATATCTGTGCTGTTGATGTTCTTCTAGTTGTGCTTCTAGTGTGTGTAGGTGAAGTTTATCTGTGTCTGTCTGTTTTGTTAGTCGTATGGCTGTCTGTATTATGCGCTCTTGTCTCAGTCTGTCTTTGTGAATCATGGTTGCTAGATGCTGTGTTCTGCTTCGTATGGTGCTTTTTAGCAAATCCCAGTATTGTGTGACGTTCTCAGTTGGTATATTTCCTGTGTACGTGTGTATGAGCTGTGTCATATATTCTACATATTCTGAATCTTTTAGGAGCAAGTTGTTCATCTTCCAGTGAGGTGACCTTCCATTTGACTGCGTGTTTGTGCTGTTTGTGCTGATGTGGGCTAGTACACCTTTATGATCTGTGTAATCTAATGTTTCCCGTAGGTGTTTGGTTTGTATGATGTGATGTGTTGCTGGTGTGTAAATCCTATCTAGTCTGGATGACCTGTTGTGCGTTTTGTTTGTGTGTGTCGTTTCCCTACTGTCGTGGTGTGTATGCCTGAATGCGTCTGTGAGGTTGTGTGTGTCGATGATGTTTCGTAGTGTGTCTAGTTGATGCATATCGTCCTTGCCGGCTCTTCTCAACTGTGTTTTTACAAACCCACCCACCACGTCTAAATCTTCAAGGACACAGTTGAAATCACCGGCAAAAACGATATTTTGTCCCCTGTATGTCTGTGTTAAAAAATAGTCTAAATCTTCGTAGAATACAGGTTGATAATTATAATTGGGTGGCGCGTGTATGTTCACTATTGTGTAAGACGTGTGTGTGTCGTTCGTTACCTGTACCGTGCTAATCTGGCCGTGTTGGTCGTTGTGCGTTCTATAAATAGTCCACCTATCAGAAGTTTGCAAAATGGCTACCCCCGACCCCGTGTTATTTTTAGCTAAACTAAAACATGAATTTTCCAAACCTAAACGTGTCACTATTTCTCCTGCCTGAAAGTCTGTTTTGATGTTGGTTTCTTGTAATAAAATAAAATCTGGTTTGTGTTTGTGTATGAGTGCGATTATATGTTGTAATTTGTTTTTCATCCCTGAAATATTTAAACTAATTATACATAAATTATCATCCATTTATAAAAAATTTTAAACTAAACAATGGCTAAGTTAAACGTTGTTACCTTTCGTTGTTTTATCTTTAATAATGAATGTTCTCTCCATCTTTAGTGTGTTTTCCGTGGATGTCGTCTTCCTCGTCGTCTTCTTCTGTTTCCGAATCGGTGTTTATGAATAGAGGCCCCTCCCCGTCGCTAGGATTGTTTTCGTTCTGTTTATGTTCCGATTTCGTAAATCTCTTGCTAGGTGCGGAGGGAGAAGATTCCCCATCCTCCTCTTTTATGTCCTTGTCGTTTGAAGAGGCGGACAGCCCTCTCTCCTTTCGTTGTCTTTTCCTTTTGTGTTGGACGGTTGTGAAACCATCTTTTTCGCCTTCTTCTGTTGTTGTTGTTGTCGTCTCGTCAGCTGGCCTCGTGGTCTCCGGTCTGCCGGCTGCCCCAGCGCCATCTTGGGCGGCATGGGTGGCTTTCTTTTTTACCTTGGAATCTTTTGGTTCGTGTTGCCTTTTGCTCGTTGTTCTGCGCTCTGTCGGGCTTGCTGCCCTGGCTCTGGGCTTTGGGATTGCTTTCGGGGGTTTTTAATTGGTTGCCGATGTTGCCGGGCCTTTTTTGCATGCGCCTGGCATTTGTCGGTTTGCGCCATTCGCCTGATTTCGGGTCGCGCGAATTTGTCCGTGTTTGGGCCGGCTTGCTTACATGCTCGCATGCCTAATGATCCACCCTTCCTCCTTGTATTTTCGGATCTCGCCTCTCTGATGTTTGGAATGAGCGTTTTCACCCACTTTCGGACAGTATGTCACCATCCCAGGTCAGGCGTCCAAGATCTCAGCCTCATGCCCTGCGCAGTGGCTTTTATAGGCCTTGGTTTTGGCGACCTGCCGGTTGGATCAAATTCGCGCTTGGATAAAATCCCCAGTCGGAGAACACCGACAAGGGTGATGAACCAAAGCACGGAATGGAAACAAACCTCCTTAAAGGAAACCAATCCTCCTAGGGAAAGCTAAAACTTGTTTAAGTAATAATATGAATTAATGAAAACCGGAAAAATAAAAACAAAAACCGGTCACAAGGAGACAAAAAACGAACTCAAGAAAATGTAAATTAACTTGAAGACGGAAACACAAGGTGAATGGATGAGCAATGCCAGTAACAGAGTGGAAAATTTTCAGGATTCGAACCAGGCAAGGTACGTAAAACCTAATTACCCTTAGAATTAATCGTGGGACAACGTAACGAGTGTCAACAGCGAAATGCGACAATGGACATATGACCATAGAATCAACACAACCGACGTAAGACGTCCAACCACACAAAACGAACGAGGAAACCTAGCTATCTTTTAAAACTCATTTCTCAATTTATTGTTAATCCATTAATATCAACGAGAAACTACGCAACATGGTTAAAATCATGTAGTTTCACAGCGAACAACTAGCAATATAAAAAGAATACAACCCAAGTCAAAAATTGTCTATATGTAGACACAAAGTTCTTTTTTTTTTATATAAGCAGTTGTTACAAATATTGTCAGAATTGAATACAGAAAGCCGGTCATGAATTTCACACGCGTTCGATTCACGTTGATGCAACGCGGCCAGAAAAACAACAGCAACAGTGTGTATATATACTGTAAGAATTTAATCCATAGGAGCTAATCTAAGAAAGGTGTAAGGCGGAACGCATGCATTCACATAGTTCATAAATAATCGTAGTAGACAAAGGCGTATCAGATTTATTATAATGTTTTTTTTTTTTAAAATTCATGATAAGAAATTGCATTGTTTTCATGTTTGGATTCGTATTTGTGAATTTGAATATGGTAATTTATGAAAGAACTTACATATATGCAAGGAGGCGCTGGCGAAAACGGATAATAAAAAACAGGACCATTTTTTACCATCAAACCTCACCATAACAAATGCGAATGTAGGACAATTGATAATGAAAGGAAGGAAAATATTTAAAAGAAGAGGGGAATAAAGTGAAAGTGGGAAAATGATAATGATAAGATAATATTAAACATCTAATAATTACGAAAAAATTGATGAATAACCATAATGAATAAGGTATATTATTACCCTTATTTATAGTTTTCATCTTCATCGTCATCTGTAATTCATTTTTTGTGGATTAAAACGTGTGTGCTTTAACAATTGTGAACATATTAACATTTTGGATAATTGAAATAATGGTACAAAATCATTTTTCCATTTTTCCTGAACCCAAACAAGCAACACAATATCACACAAATTGCCACTCTTATAAGTAATATAGTGATTGTAAATTTAACACATAGGCGAGTACAATAGTATATGGATGTAATAGAAGAATAGGGGTTAGATTGATTATTGATTTAATATTAAATAATGGAGTAAAAAATTCATGTTTACTTTAGTTTGTGATCTAGTAGCATTGAAAAGGTTTACACTGTTTGTTGTGTGGTGTAATAGTTATTGACGTTATGACTATATGTTGTCATAAATATTAACAATGTTGGTGCAAGTATGAAAAACTTTTTGTTGTTAACGCGTCCATTGATTTCTTAAATGTAATATATGTATAGCTACTTATAGCGGTATTTGGATTAGGTTAAATGGGGGGTGAGGTGATAAGTATGGTTTATTTTTAAGTTGAAAGGTATGTTAATAAATGGATTTTTAATAATTTTTATTAAGGCAAATTATATTAATGTTTTTACTAAATGAATATACGTGTTTTATTTAGATAGAAGTAATAAAATAATCCTATATATTATAAACTGAATCAGTTGTTTTACATTTTCTTTATGATTTTTTATATCTTTTTTTGTAATTTCTTTTTTTTTTTGTAAGATCATTAGTTACTTTTTATTGGTATGATAACATTGCTTGTTTTTATACATTTCATATGTTGTTTGTAATTGTGTTTATATTCTTTATCATTTATATTTAAGTCTTTTATTTTGTTCGATAATTAATATGTTTACATTTGTAATTTGGTTTTCAATTGGAAAATTTAATTATGTTGTTTATCCGTATTGTCGATTGTATTTCTTGCTTAATTGTATAGAAAGTGTGATTTTTGTTTTTTGTGTTTTGGAGAAAAAGTGTTTATATTTCAGTGCTCGGTGGTGTATAGATATTTCTGTTCCTGTTGTCAAATGTGGAATGTGATAATGTTTCTCTGTCTCCTGTTGGCAAATTGCTTGTATGTTTTACTTACTTTGTCTCTGTTGTGTAGGTTTGATGTATGTATTCTGTAATGTGCTTGTGTTTGTTGTGTGGTTATATGCAAATACTTAGGATTTTTGTCACCTGCTAGTTTGAGTGTAGTGTCTTACTGTTTGGTATTGTTGTGTTTGGTTTGGTTGTTGCATTTTGTTCATGCTGAAGGAATGTTTGTGGTTATTCGGAAGTTGTTTGATGGTAAAGTTGGTTATTTGTGTAATTTTAATTATGTTTGGTGTTTGATTTTGTTGTATTTGGTATGTATTTTGTGTGCGTTGGTAGAATGTCGTTCTGTTTTTGTTTGTTAGTGTGATGTGATTGTGTAGATGTTGTAGTTATGTTGTTTAGTTTTGTCTTTTGGCAGGTCGAGTCGTTATTATATTTGTTAGTTTGTACTTGTTTGTGATGGTAAGTTGGATTTGTCCTCAGAAATGTCTGGATTGGTTAGTAAGCCTGGTCTTGTGTTTCTGTGGTCAATGAATGTGATTCATGTTTCTATGATTTTCGTTGTCTAGATCTGATGATGAGTTTCTCAATCTTCTATTGTTCTTCTGTTTTGTTTCTTGTTTCCAAAAGTATCCTATTGTCTTTTTGTTGCTCTGCAAAAGTGTCTCCTAGTTGGTTTCTCTTCTTTATCCTATATGAGTCCCTTGCTTTGGATTGTTCTTTGTATAGGCCAGGAGATGTGTTGGTGTTAGGGCACTGCTTAGATCTGTGACTTTCTTTGATATTTTACATGGTCTAGTTGTATATCTGTATTTGAGATGTTGCATTTAGTGTTAGGTCCTTGCAGTGTGTGATTCTGTTTGTGTTCTGCTTGTCAGGAGAGGAGTATTAAGTTTTCCGGGGTGTGGTTTGATGTTATGTCGTGGTTTGATATTCTCTGTTGAGAACTGTTTGTAGTTTTGATGTGGATAAGGGTTTAGTTTGTTAGTCTTGGTTTGTGTTGTGTTAGTAGATGTTGTTTTATTGTTTTCGATGGTCTTTGGGTATGTGTTGAAGACTGTTGCACTTGAGTAGGGATGATGAGCTCTGAAATGGGAAATTTGGTTTTGTTAGTGTGTAAATGTAAGTCTGGTCTGTGTTTGATTTGTTGGCTAGTCTTGTTAAATTCTTCAGTCGTCAGTTATACGTTGCTTGTCTGTGTTACGTAATATCTTGTTATTCTAGAAGTTGTCTTTTTGTTCTGCTCCGCTTCATGTTGTAGTTGTAAACTTCTGTTCCTTCTGTCTGTTGTTTCCGTTTGTATTTGTATAATTGTTGTTTTTGAATTCAGTACGCACTTCGCTGTGTTGTTCTAATTGTATTTTGTAAAATACATATTTCTTTATGATTTTGTTGTTTCTGTGTTGAGTAAGTTTATTGTTTGATGTTTTGTGATATGCTGTTTATTTAATCTATTTACCTATCTTTTGTGATTTTTATGTTTGTTCTGATCGTGTAGTTTTAATTTTTTTTGTTCAGTTTTTTTCCTGATCGTGTTATGGGTGCTTTCTCAGTTCTATGTTTGTGTTCTTTCGTGAGATGCCTTTCTCCTGTGGTGTTTTGTTTGTTATGGGGATGTACCTTTTACTTGATGAGGTACCGTTCGTTGCTTTATGTGTTTCCTTGGGGGTGAACCTTCTTTGATTTGTTTGTTTGTTTGTGTGCGTGTTCTCTTTTGTCGGATTGGTCTGTGTGGTGTGTGTATGTTTCTCGGTCTGTAGCTATCCCTTGGCCGGCATTTATTGTTTTACCCACCCCGTCTTTTAGATTGAAGCGCGAGAAAATGTTTGTCTATTTCTGTGTAAATGTTCTGAGTCTTCGTGTGGTTTAATTAACGGCCGTGTGATGTTTGTGCACTTAATGTTCCACTTAAGTTTAAAATGGTCCCCCTTGTTTATTTAAATACACACAGAATTTAAACTGGGTCTCCTACTCGTGTTCTTCTAGTAAACTTATTTTCCAACTAAATACTGCTGTTTCTCTGAAAGCTGTTTTTTGTTTTTTAACATAAAATCGTGTTTTTTTATATCGATTATATAAAATTTGTTTCAACGAAATTAAAGCTTATCATACATTATACCTTTTATTAAATCTTTAAATGAAAATGCTAGTTAAGTTCTCTTGTGATGTTTCCATTTTATTTCCTTTTTAGTGTTTCATAATGTCCTCCTTTTTCGTTTCATCGAATTTCTAAAAGCCTCCGTCCGGAAAAGATTTCTCTTTATGTTAATTTCAATTTTCCTGAGGCGGCAAATCCCTCTTCTTTTTTTCCTTGCGTTGGAAGGGGAACCTCTTCTTTTTTTTTTGTTTTTGCGTTGTAAACCTGTGGCCCGTCTTCTGATTTAGTTTCGTCTGCGTGGTTGGTGCCGGGCCCCCTACATGCGTTTTTGGTAAATGCCAGTTGGTTCTTATTGGTTCTTCGACCGTTGTATGCTTCTTTCTTGCCATCTTGGGAGGGTGCTTCCCGTGGTCTCAATATGGGCTAGTTGGCAGATCGTTAATAATAGGTGCCCGGTGTGGGGCGTTGTTTAACAATGCCCACGCGAGTGGGTTACAAGAACCACTGCGCGCCGATAATTCGAAAAGACCGTTCGTCCTGGTTTGGAACCAAGTGCCCCTCTTCACTGTGGTTTGACAATGTCCCTGTTTTCAATCTCATGCATACTTTTTCAGTCATTTGGAGCTGACATTTCCGTGTGCTTTAACGCGAATGTAGGTTTGAGATAAACACCTGGTCATGAACCCAGCCAAGAAGCGCAAACTAAACCTGGCCTGCAAGGCTGACGGGAGGTTACACACGCCTTTTGGAATAGATCAAATAACTGTAAGCAATTGAGCCAATGTGAGAAGTTAATAATGGATGGAAGGTAATAGGTAAACGATCACAACTAAAAACAGAAAACAAGAAACGAGTGAACACTGCGTTGTGAAAATCTTACTGAAGCGAAAGATAACCTGTTCAAGCGATGACAGACAATCGGTCAAGGGGAAAAGGTAACAGTCCGATCCAACGATAACATGGCACCAACCGGAAAATGGCTTGTGGACACGTCCCGTGGTAAAGTCAAAGCAACTGCGAGGAAACGTGAAGGGAGAGCGATACAAGGACGGAGTACAATCATTCTACGAACACAGAACAATACTATGCAGCAAATACAATTGAACCAATAAATGCTTAGGACGTTTTTTGGCAAGAATATCGAACTATTTTGTCGTATATAACACTTTTCACACCCAATACTACTTATACAAGTACAAGGAACTATGTTTAATCTTATTATTTCTTGCACTATTTCATTCTAAAAACTTTATAACATACAAAATTGCAATGAAACATCAAGTTTATTCATACCTCGTAAGTGTATTACTGTGCACTATTGAACATATTCATTAAGATTGAGTCATACATGACTCTTCAACCTTTAAATTGATTCAGCGTCTTGATTAATACGTGCAGTGTACCAAACAAGGTGATTGAAGGCGTGTCCTTGTATTGATTTTTTCTTTTAATATCAAGTGTATGTGTCTAAGACTAGCATGTAAATTTAACAATCAAATTACATAATATCGTTCCCTTTAGAGTAAGAAATTATATTATTTTTAATTTGGTTATAAGTAATTGTAATGTCATTAGTTGAATTTGACTCATGATACGTAGAATTATAGTCAAGCTACCCAGAAATGGGTGTGTGTAGTTGAAGCTGTAACTGCAAATCTGTTAGCATTAGTTCAGGTATGTCTTCTTACAGTTAGTGTAATAATAGTTAATTCATTTCTATGCATGATCATAAATGTAATCCGTATGTATTAAACGTTTTAAAGTGAGATTAGACGTTTGTTTTTATTGTAAAACTATATGTAGTAAATTGCAATTTAATTTGAAGTTTGTGGAGGTAGCATAGTGGTAAGAAAGGATTTATGACATTGATGGAAATGTCATGACATATCTTAAAGTTGGTTACTTGTGTAACCATTAGTGTAAACGACAATGTTCGTATGGGCAAGCACATGTAGATCGCGGAAGGATATAGATTTGAACTCAATTACATGGCTGAAAGACGCAATAATCAACTTTCACAAGTACATGATCAAGATGGTAATAAATAATGGGTATTCAAGCAAGCGCTAAGACAGTATAGGAAGTGTCAAAGGGTATGTGATGTACATATATGTTAGCAAAATATGAACTTAATAGGATTGGCTAAAGATTAGTATCAAATCAGTGCATTTACATAAATGTAACATAGTATACATTCGCTGTGTATATGTTCAGTTACATACGTTGCAAGCGCATAATGCACATACTATATTCAGGATTAAATGTTTGACACTGAAAGGTATAATTCAAGTGTTATAGTGATTAGTAGTGTGACTTATTATTATTAAGAAGAATTAACATTTACTGGTAAATAAATTGCGATAATATGGATAAAATTCATTTTGGTATTAGCGTTGACAGCTTTGGTAGGTAATGTGTCTTATTATAATGAGTCAAAGAATGAAATCAATGCATATTATTATAATGATTAATATGTTAGGTGAAACGTTGTGCCTGGAATGTAATTGGAAAATGTTGAAGTCAGTAATTTGAACATGTGTTTCTTGATAAATGTAGGATGGTTTTGAGAGGTCATATTGGTAACGATTTGTAATAGAAAGATTTTTGTTATATGTTTTGTAAAATTTTATTTTAAATTCTTTCTTCTAAATGTTTAGGCATGTTTCAGCATGATGTCTAAAATTGATGATTTTTTAAATGAAATTTGTTTTTCTTGATTATTTTAATCTTTATTTGTTTTTCTTTATACTTTTTAGTCATCAATTATTTATTTTATTAGTAAATTTTTTTGTAACATTTCAAAGTTGGTTTTGTCATTGTTTTATTTGGTTATCTTATTTTTTTAATTCTGTGTGCTATATTCTTTTCATTTATTATCATAATAGAAAATTTTTATTTGCGTTTCTAATGTGGTTTGTATCATGTTTGAGTGTTTGTTGGTGATTTTCAGTCTAGATCTGTATCATTCGTTGTTTGTTTTTGATGTAATTTATTTGGAAAATTTTTGTTTTTGTTGTTTTGATATTAGTTTGTGAGTGCGTTTGTTCGTGGTTTTACGTTTGAAATGATAGTGTTAAAGTCTGTGTTTTTTTAGTAGTTGTTGTGTTGTTTAATCTGTGATTTTTGTGTTCGGTATTTCAAGTTGCTTTTGATCTCTGTTTGAGTTGGTATTGTTGATGACAAAGTGTTACTGATGTGTGTTTTTACTGTTGAATTTAAGTTTGTTAGATGTTCTATACTGTTTGTTCGTGTTTTGTACTATAGTGACTGTTTTTTGCCTGATCGTTTGTTCAATTTAAAAGTGTTGATTGCTGAATTTTGGTGTATGTTTGTAAATGTGTCTATTTTAATACTGTTGTTATTTGAGTTCTCTTAGCTTACTTTATAATTTTTATATGTATGTTTATAATCTCTGGTATTGTCTGTTGACTTGTGTAGTGTTTTTGTCTGGATATAAGACTGAATCTTTTTTAGGAGAGATGATAATTGGATCCTATTATAGTTTTTTGTTTATGTATGTAATCAATTCTTTCATTTCGTAGGTTTTTCTAGCTTTATTTGTGGATGTTGTCGAATTGTTTGTTGTCTTTTGGGATGATGTTCCTAGTATATGTTTTGTAGGAGTGAGTACTTCTCCATTTCTGGTTCCTTAACTACCTTTTTGTTCTTGGGTCAGCTATCCAAGTGGTGGTGTGGATGCTTCCTGTATGTGTTCTGTAGTATGGTTGTTGGTCTCGAGTGGTGTATCATTTTCCCTGCGAGTCGCCTTTCTGTGCTTGTATTTTCTGGTCTTGGCAAATGGGAATGTGTAGGTTCCTTTTGATCTGTCGGGATGAAGCTTGTGGTTGCTAGGTATTGCTCTCATCCATGATAGGTATTAATCATCCGTGTTGCCCTTTTGTTGGTCTGGCAGACGTGATTTGTGAGGTCTTTCATTATTGCCGGTGATGAAGGTGAAGTTCTGTTCTCCAGTGGTATGCATTATTACTCGTCTGTTGACTTGTGTGCCATGTGTGGTCTGGTTCTGGAGTACTGATAGAACTTTTGAGGTGCTTGACAAGAATGTGGAGTGTATTTAAACGGTGTGTTTGTTTGTCAGTGGAAGCTTGTATGATTGGTAAAATGTCTGTCGGTTATCCTTGCAGAGGTTTCTGATAATGGGAGTTTGCCTTTGACGACTGTTGAAAAATGTTAGTTCTGACTTGTGTATTGTCGTGTTCTGGTTGAGTACTAGCAAATAGTTCTGATGTTGTTTCAAAGATCTTTATAATCTAGAGACGTGTAGGAAAATTTGTGATTCTCTGTAAGCTGTAGTGTCTAGGAATTTTTTTTTTTCATGTTAGTGAGTTTAATACTGTTGTCTGTTGTTCGAAGTCTTGTTTGACAGAGCTGTCTGTGTATTTATATTCTTGATGTTGAGTGTTCCCAAATCGTCTGTGTATGTTTTAGTTGTGTTACTCTGTGATTTCTGTTGTCTGTTTTTTATGTCTTATATGTCATTAGGTGGTGCCTCTCTAGTACTGTTTGTTGTGCCTATATGTGGCTTTACAAATTCAGTTTTTGTATTGCTCTGGTAGGTTTCTGGTTGTGTTTTGTTGTAATCTTCTATTATGCTTTGGCGTTTGTGTTTGTTCATGGTGCATCTGTCTGCGTGTATGGCTTTGGCTGATGTGTGTGAATGTTACTGTTGTTATTAATGTTCGTACTTTGGTTGTATATGTATTTTATGTTTAAACCCAATGTTATCTTCTTGGCTTCTATCGAAAGTCTTCTGTATGTGCTTGGAGTAAACATTTGATTGTAATTAGTTTCGTAGTGTTGGTTGTGAGTGATTGCCATGGTGTAACGTGTTTACTGTACCTGTCTATTTTGCGTTCAGTTATCTGTCTTTTATCCCTGAAGTTTGAATTAAAGTCTATTTTCGTAGAGTAGATGAATTAACTGGCCGGCCTCTTTTTTACCGAAAGCGTTTGATGTTGTTTCATAAATGACGGTTATGTTGTTGTGCATATATGTTACTTTATAATTCAAATTCTAAACCCTTGATATTTATGCCGCTAATATATTTTAACTAAAGTGTGATGTTCCTTCGTGCTTTTTTGGTGTGTGTATGTAAATCTTTGATTGTGTGTGGAGTGTTCAGATTCTATCTCTACCATGAATTTTAAAATAACAAATTTCACCATTGTAATTTACTGATTAGTCATTTTAATGTTGTTTTGTGAAAATTATCTTCTCTCTTTTATGTTGTTTATGGTTTCTCCTGTAGTCTTACTTTTTAATGTTATGAAAAGCTTTTTCGCTGGTGTTTTGTTTCTTTTGTTCGTTTGTATCTTTGTATGCCGTGCGACCCCTGGCGCTTCGTGGTTGTTTCCATAAGGCCAGACTTCTTTCGTGTTTGATTTCGTTCGCGGTTGTAAACTTTTTTCTGTTTTTTGATTCCGTGTCGTCTGCAGTGGCGGCATTGATCCTCGCCGGATGTCATTCGGTGCAGGCGGCTCCTTCCTTTACTGACATTCGGATTTGGGTTATAGACGAGCGATTTCCTTCCTCTTTTTCGATCTTCGCTTGTCCGGCCCGTTCCGGGTGAGCAGACTTTCGTGTGCTTATGTATGGAGCAGGTGGCCGGATTCTCTGGTTCCGAATGCCGACTGTTTTATCGTTAGCGCTCCTTTGCCTGTTGACAATGCGAGTCGGCTTTGGGTTGGTCTTTCGCACCAGATGACTTCATACGATAGTAGTGGCCGCCATGATTGGGACATGCCGCTCTATCGCTGTTAACGACCTCTAGCCCTCGGTAGGTAGTAACTTTCGCGTTTCCTTTGAAATGGTCGGCTAAATTAGTTCACCTGTTGTGATTCAATGGATAAACGGTTTCTCCCGAAATCCAACTGACACAAGCCTAAAGGCAAATGACGTATTCCGCAGCTGGCACGAAAAACGACGCTGTTAAGACACATTTGTATTATGGTAATAACTTAAGCCGTTTTGACGAAGTTTACTATGTCAAGGAAAGCATACAAATGGCACAGGCAGAAGAAACCTCACGTCCTTGTATGAATTGAACCTCGCTATGGAATACACTTGTTTAGCAAAGGTTAAGTAAGGGATATGGAAAGTCCGCAGACACCGCAATTCCATGGTAACATCGGAAAGACTGTACACTGGGAGCCGAAACCGTGCTGCAGAAAATCCTACCCGTGTCTAACTAGTCCGTAGTACCATCGGGTTTGGATCGACATTGGCGCAATTCGACGACAATGGTGACTATTGACTAGTATCAGAATCAATTTCTGTATTACGTTCCAACCGTGTTGAAGTCTGAGTACTCGTCAGTGTCAGGTGGAATTTCAGATTGTTCGTATGATGAGAATCGGAGGCTGGCGGAGTATCAAAACGTTCACGGTACGCCAGAGAGTACCTTATATAGTTGCACCGTTGTCATACCGCTCACCCACTACATCATTAACAACAACGCCTAAGACTGCAAAATGGTTAGTGTTATGTAACTAACCATGTATAAAGTTGTCAAACGCTTTAAACAAGTACTAAAAACTGCAAAATTAAGCAACGCCATTAGAAAGGACAATATTTCCAATAGATTTTAAATAAATCAATGTCGCATTTTTTAGAGTGACGTGCTTTTAAAATTTCTTAGGCTCACAATTTAGCAGTCAGAGACTGTGTACAGCGGCTAGACTGAATGTCGCTACCAAAATCATTAATTCTAGTAGAACGGTCGCGGATGACATTAGCTGTTCAACAGCTTTTGCTTTTCAATTTCAACTTAGACTGTGTAAACTTTGGATCACCGGGTTACACAGGTTGCAGACAGTAAAGTAAGGCGAATGTACTATCAAAGTATAGATATTAAATGGTTTTTGTGTTTGTAAACTGTTTGAGTAAAGAAAGTTTCATGTATAGTCGTGTTTAAAGCGTTCATTGCTGTAAGTATATCCCAAACTTCAATATTTTAATTTTAATGAAATGGGGGAGTGGTGGGGGGGGCGGGAAGAAAACAGTACAAAAGCAAAGCATAGGAAGATTTTCGTGCACGCCAAGTAAGCTCCACCCCCCTTACCACTACTACTTGGTAATAGAAAATGCAGTAAACTAGGTTAGAACCAACGGTGCGTAGGGATAAAACCAACAGTATAATGTGTGGTAAAATTATGGAATGTAATAGTATTCATACAAATTACACATAAATTGATGGAATACCTAATAATAGAATAATGCAACAAGGGTGCTTCGCAGAGGAATAAGAAAGTGGTTATTCATGATGTTTTTTCTGTTTGTTCCCTGTTTTCTTGCTGTGTTCTAAACGGTTCATGTGGCTGTGAATCATTTTAAAGGTTACAAATATTCCTTTGGCATAATTGTATAATAGGAACCCAAATAATGTTTTTAACATGTTTATGCCCTGTTCACCATAGTGACCGGTCAAATACCGCAATAACCATACTCTTTGTAATTATAAGCAACATTTAGAACACCAGTGAGGACGGCATCAATCAAGCTGTAGGTGAAAGCGTGTGAGTCTTATGTATGTATCTGTAAATTAAAATTAATAGCACAACATAATCATATATATTATAGAATTTACAACAAAAGTGAGCATAAAAGCAGTAATCATTTGTTTTGTGTTGTAGAGGTCTTTTATAATTTTTGTGCGTGTATGTAGATAATTGGGGTGTATGTGATATGCAATTTATTCATTAAATAATAAATTTAAAGGGGAACAAATAACTAAATCATTTTTATTCCTTGCTGCGAATGGGTTATATTATTAAAGATAAACTATTTAAAAATAAATTACGAATAGGTTTGGTATATATTATGTATATAAATAAATTTATATTTAATGTTTTTTTACAATTTTAGTAAGTTTTTTAGCATACATTACATAAGTTAACCTGAATTATAATAAACATGGTGTATAGGAATGGTTTCTTCTCTTGTAATATTTTGATTGTTTTTTCTTTTATTTTGTTTTTTACATTTTTTTTTTTCCTTTTTGTAAAGCTCATTCTTTTCCTTTGATTTTTGTATAAAAAAAAATTTTTTTTTTTACAATTTTAATTCGGTTTGTAACCATATTGTTGTATATTTTCAGCCGATTTCAATCTGATTTTGTGAGAAGAACCTCTAGCATTAATATGTATTTTCTGTCTTGGAACAGTTTTGTTATTTGTGATTATTATGTATTAAGTGTGTGTTATATTGGGTTTGTTCGGCTGGGTTCACATGTTGGCCATATAATATGTAAGAAGGCTTCGTGTTTTTAATATTATTTTGTTTTGGTTAGATTGAGAAAATTCTCTTATTGTCTGGTTTTTTGTTGTTTGTATGGTGTTTGGTGTTCCGTATGGCGCAATTGTGGCAGTTTAATAAATGTCTCTTCCAATGTGTTTTTCTATTGCATTCTGTTTGTGTGTGCGTGGCTCTAACTATGTGGGTCATAATTCGCTTATTGTCTCTAAGGTTCCTGTTTTGTTTTGTTAGTTTGAAAAGGTTTGAAGTTCCTGATATTTTTGTCCCGTTGAGTTTGAGTGGTGTGCTTACTCTCTAACTAACTTTGTTTTTGATGTTTGATCTTTTAAGTGTTACGTCTTTGTAATGCCTGTATCATGTCTGTATGTTGCATTCCGGTAATTGCTGTTATTTTAGAGGGTATGTGTTAATGTGTGTGCTTTATAAAGAAGTCGATTGTTCTATGTCTGTGGTTTTGCCATGTAAGTATTAGTGAAGTATTTTTTGGATTATGTATCCAATCCTCTTGCTTGATTGTATGAGAGTTTTGGCTTGACCTGTTAATTGTTGGTGAAGTGAAGGTCTATTTGTCTGTTTATGTTGTGATGTCTGTTGAGGGCAACTGTCCTAAATTATTTTGGTTTATGTTGTGGATATCTCTACAAATTTTCTTCCACCTTTTGTAACTTCTGTATTTGTTGGAGCCATGCCTTGTTGGTAGGTGTTGGAGATTCCCTTTGATGTGATCTGGTATGATGTTTGTAGCTGAGCTTGTTTCCTTTCCACATTCAGGTCCCGTATCTGTTTGTACATTATTTTCTAATGGCTTGGAAAAATAAGGTGTGTAGTGCCTTGATTAGCAGTGAGAAGCTGAGCTTCTAAGGTTACTCCTTACTTCCCATTTATAATTCTTATCATTCTTTGCTTTTAGTGTTCTAGGTCTGACAGGAGTTGGGAATTGACCTTCTTTGATTCCGGACCGAGGATGGTGACGTTTTCCCGGGTTTACTCAGATTTTAAAGGGGTTTATTCCTTTTAGTTTTCCCTGCTGTTGGTCTGGTTGAGTAGTTTGAAGGGTTTGTGAGGGGTGCTTTGCCAAGCTGTGTGTGTAAGTTAATTGGGTGTAGTTAGTTTTTTTGTAAAGTTGTATTTGTATAGTGTTGTTAAATGGCACTTTCAGGAAGTTTGTTTGGAGGTTTTAAGTTTTGTGAGGTTGGCTAGATGAAGTTGTTGTAAGAATTGTTAGTTGTTCTGTGTTTTGTCATTGTTTGTGGTATTGCGTGTGAATGTTGGTTTTCAGGGCGTGTTTGTAGGTTAGGTAATTCTTTGGTAGAGAAGTTGCTTGTAATTTTGTGAACTCTCTGTAATTGTCTGTGTTTTGTATGTTCTGTGTTGTGTTTCTGTCTGTGTTCTCAGTCTGAGTTTGTCTTGTCTTTTAGGAATTTCTTTCTTTAAGTATTGCTCTGTTGTTGTGTATGTGTATAGGTGTTTGTTCTGAAGACCCTTTGTTGTGTTTCTGTTGATGTTTCTGTTGTCTGAATTTTCTGTTTGTCTGTTTTTAGTCGTTCTGCTGATTACGTCTTCAGTCTGTTTTGTAAAGTTTAGTTTGTTCTGTCCCCGTATGTGTTTTTGAAATGCTTATTGTGCTTATGTTGTTATTTCTGTGTAGTTGTATGGTTGTTATCTTTTTAATTTTGTCAGTCTGTTTTTATGAGGTGCTATTTGTCGTTTGTGTGTTTTTAGTCAGTATCTGTGAGTTCTGTGTATATATTTTCGTAGTGTTTGAGTTTGTATATTTCTTTTAATTAATTATTGACTTAGTGGTTTTGTTGTTTGCTGCGTGTTCTTCTGTTTGGCTGTGTGCTAATCCCTGGTTGTGTAGTTGATGTGTTGTAGTGGTTGTTATATATGTCTGTGTCTGCTTGTTATTTTAGGATCACCTCTCTTCTTTGGTGGTTGACCTACGTGTGTGTTTGTGATGTTTGTGTGTTAGTTTTCAAATGTTTTAGGTTGTTAATGTATATTCTTGCCGCTCTTCTAACTTTTGTAAACGTTTCCCCCACCTGCAAGACTATCTTGGCCGGTAGTTTCTGTAATGTCCACCCATGAAGAAAATTTTGGATCGGTTTTATTATAAGTCTGATTTTACCTTGTTAACTATGTCTCCTGTTGTAATTGTCTTGATTCTTGCAATATGTTTGTTATGAGTCCGTTGTTTAAATTTCTACACCCTGAATTTTAAAACTAAACATAATTTCCACCTAATTTATTTTTAGGAAATAATTGTTGTTTCGTTTATTTAAAATAGAATTGTTCTCATTTTAGTTTATCATTGTTTCTCCCTGTTCTTTAATTTATACTAATATGATATACAATACGATTTTTGTTTTTAAGTTTTACTTTGTTTTTGCTTTAAGGAGATGTCTCCCATCTTTCTTTTTTCCTTGTGTTTAGAGGGGCCCTCTCTCCTAGTGTGTTTTGTTTTGGCCGCCGGTTGAAATGTTTTCGTTCTTTGTTTGTTTCGTATCCTTCTAGGTCGGGGAAAATGCCCCACGCCCTTTTTCGTTGGTTTTGTGGGCGTTTCAACCTGTGTTTTTTTGGTTGTGGCCTTTTCTTCTTCTGTTGTTGGCTCCCGGCCCTTTTTCCAGTGGCGCTGAGCGCCATTTGGGGGTGGGGCTTCTTGGTTTACGCGTGGTGGGGTCTTGGTTATGGGGATGTTTTAGTGGTTTTCGCATCCTCTGGCCTTGTTTTCAGCGGACTCCGATTTGATCCGTGGTTTCGGAGGCAAACTTTATTTACGATGGTGTCGGGCCTTGATGGACGTCCCTCCTTTCCTGTTAATAAATTCCTTGTCCCCGATGGTTTGAACAAACTTACGCCTTTGTCCCGATGGTTCGGGCCAAGGATTTCCCTTCCCTTGGTATTCGGGGCAATGAGTCCGTCTCCACCTCCACATGCAACTGAATTTCGTACCCAATTGGCGTTGCTTTTTGCCGGTGGCCTGTAACCCCATTTGGGCTTTTTAGGAAGAACCCCTAATGGTCGAGCAACAGCACTATGCGGCGAAGGTTTCCCCGGGCCAAGGGCGTAGCACTAAAACCGGTTTTGCACAGGGCCCCATGGTAACAATCAACGTCCTTTTTTTGAAATGAGTCCTTCATAAATCGGTCGAATAACTAGCCATTGGAGAAGTTTAAAAAAAGGGGCAATTTTTTTTTCCTTTTGGGTTTTTTTTAAATTTTTCCCCTTTTTTTTTGGGGGGGTTTTTTGGGTTTTTTTTTTTTTTTGGGGGGGGGGCCCCCCCCCTTTTTAAAACCCCTTTTTAAAAAAACCCCCTTTTGGGGGGGGGAAAAAAACCCCCTTTTTTTTTGCCCCCTTTTTTGGAAGAAAAAAACCCCCCTTTTCCTTTTTTTTTTCCCGGGGGGGGGTTTTTTTTTTTTTCCCCCTTTTTTTTTTTTTCCCCGGGGGGGGGTTTTTTCCCCCCGGGGGCCCCCCCCTTTGGGGGGGGCCCGGGGTTTTTTTTGGGGAAAAATTTCCGGGGGTTTTTTTTGGGGGGGGGGGGGCCCCCCGGGTTTTTCCCCCGGGGGGGGGGGGGGGGGAAAAAAAAGGGGGTTTTTTTTTTTCCCCCCCGGGGGGGGGGGGTTTGGTTTTTGGGGAAATTTTTTTTAAAAAAACCCCCCCCCCAAAACCAAAAAAAAAAACCCCCCCCCCGGGGGGACCAAAAACCCCCCCCCAAAAAAAAATTTTTTTAAAAAAAAGGGGCCCCCAAAAACCCTTTTTGGGGGGAAAAAAGGGAAATTTTAAAAATTTTGGGAAAAAAAGGTTTAAAGGGGGTTAATTTTGGTTTCCCCCCCCCTTTTTTTAAAACAAAACCCCCAAAGGGGGGGGGAAAAAACCCCCCCCCGGGGGGCCCAAAATTGGGGGGTTTTTGGGGGGGGGGGAAAAATTTTTCCAAAAACCCCCTTTTTTTAAAAAAGGTTTTTTCCCCTTTTTTGGGCCCTTTTTGGGGGGCCCTTAAGGGTAAAAATAAAATTTCCAAAAACCCAAAAAGGGGTTAAAAAAAAAAAAAAAAAAAAAAACCCCCCCCCCGGGGGGGAAAAAAAACCCCCCCAAAAAAAAAAAAAAAAAAAAAAAAAAAAAAAACCAAAAAATTTTTTTTTTTTTTTTTTTTAAAAAAAAAAACCCAAAAAAAATTTTTTAAAAAAAACCCCCTTTTTTTAAAAAAACCCCAAAAAAAAAAGGGGCCCCAAAAAAAAACCCCCCCTTTTAAAGGGGGGGCCCATTTTTTTTGGGGGGGGTTTTTTTGGGGGTTTTTTTAAAAAATTTTTTGGGAAAAGGGGGCCCCCGGGGGGGGTTTTAAAAAGGGGGAAAAGGGGGGGCCCAAAAAAATTTTAAAAAATTTAAAAAGGTTTTTTTTTTTTTTTTTTTTTTTTTTTTTTTTTTTTTAAAAAAAAAAAAATTTTTTTTTTTTTTTTTCCCGGCTTGGGGGGAAAAGGGCCTTTTAAAAAATTTTAAAATTTGTTTTTACTTTTTTAACTTTTGGGAAAGGGGGAAAAAAAAGGGGGGGAAAAAAACCCCCCTTTTTTAAAAAAAATTTTTTTTTCCCCCCCCCTTCCCCCCCCAAACCCCCCCAAAACCCCCCTTTTGGGGGGGGGGCCAAAGGGCCAAAAAAGGCGAGGGGGGGTAGCAGCGTCAAAACCCAAAAAAAAGTAAAAAACCGGATGAGGGGAAAAGAAAGGGGGCAAAAAGTAAAAAGTAAACATCCATACAAAATTTACGACAATAAAAAAGGGTAGCAATAAACCCCCTTTAATAAAATAGGAAGGTAATGCACAAGGGTAGCTATCGCCGCAAGAGGCATGATAATAAAGTGCAATTGCATTTGTGTTGTTCGTATTGTTACATGCGTCCTGTGTGTTCAATATTTGTGTGCGTGTATCTACAGAGCGTTGCATGTGGCCGTGTAGATGACATATGTGTAATATTACAACAATAATCATTTGGCATAATTACATATGAAAGTGGGGTAACCAAGATGTATGTTATTTTACCATGTTTGTTTCCCCTGTCTCCACCCTCACCAGCAGCCGGCTCCAAAAACCGCCAACAACATAGCCACCTCTTTGGTAATGTTGATAAAGGCAGTAAACATTTTGGAACCAACCAGTGAGGGCGGCATCAGCATCAACAGCAACAGTAAAAGGGGAGAAGGCGGAGATGAGGGAGGATACTAATAGTAATAGTGATCTTAAATTTAAAATTAATAGCAATCAAAACCATAATAATCATATAGTAATACATAGTTGCTCACCAATCTCAATAAGTGAGCATCGTAAAAGCAGTACATTTGCGTTGTTAGTGTTGTTACATGCGTCCTGTGGGTTCAGTATTTGTGTGCGTGTATATACAGAGCGTTGCATGTGGGCGTGTATGTGACATATGCATATTTTATTCATTGAACATATTAACATGTGAAAGGGGGGCAACAAAGAGAAAGAAAAACTTCCCTTTTTTGTTTCCCTTGCTGCCGCCCTCCCCATTGGCTATTCTCTGGTAATAATGGTAGAGGCAGGGTGACTATTTGAACCAACTGGTGAGGGCATCAGCAAAGACAGCAAAGGCAAAGGGGGGGGGGGGGGTGGATACATGCGAGATGAGGTTAAATTATTTATAACGATGGTAACGATAGTAATGGTAAAAATAAATACTACGGATAATATTGGGAAAGATAATAATAGTAATGATAAGGACAAATTTATATTTAAACATGTGATTCTACTTACTAAACATGATTATCACGGCAATGGTATTATTATAGCATAGCAAAGTACATAAGATTGCAACCTGCCATTTTTAATAAACAGTAGGAGTAAAGGAGTTGGTTTTCTTTTCTCCTTGCATATATTTTTGAATTATTTTTTTTTTTTTTGTTTACATTTTTTTTTTGAATTCCTTTTTTTGTAAGGGCTCATACATCTTTTCCCTTTGCTTTTTTTTTGGTAAGAATAAAACAAGCATTTGTGTTTTCACACATTTTACAATATCGTTGGTTTGGTAAACCATATGTGATTGTATATTCATTCAATCCGCATTCATTCACATTTCTCAGATTCTTTCTCGCACTCATGTATACCTACTTTGCAATTCAATAATGAAAAATACACATGACTCACTCAGGAAACAGTTTTGTTATTTCGTGAGTGTACATAAATGATATTAAGTGTGTGTTATATGTGCGGTGTTTGTATCTGGCTGAGTTTCTACATGTCCATATGAGATGTCTGTAGTAAGAAAGAGCTGTCAGTAGTTTTGTATGTATGTGTTTTTCTGTCTTTGGTATAGTATTGAGAAAAATTGCTTTATATATGTCTGTTTGTTTGCCTGTGTGCGTTTGTATGAGGTGTTTGAGTGTTGCGCGTATGGCTGCAATTGTTGGACAAGTATAATAAATGTGTTCCTCTGTCTCCTGTGTGTTGTTTCTACATAATTGACATTGTGATGTTTGTTTAGATCTGTGTGCTTCTACCTGTGTTGTCGGCGTCATATTGTATATCAGTCTATATGTGATCTCTCTGGCTTTTGGTGTTATGTGTTTGTTGTGTAGGTTTGAAAAGGTGCATGTGAAGTCAGACATGAAGTATTTTTGTCCTCTTTTGATCCTAAGTTTGAGTGGTGGTGCTTGCTCTCTAACTAACTGTTTGTATATTTTGTGTGTTGTTTGCTGTATTAAGTGTTCCTGTCTTTGTATTGCCTGTATGCATGTCTGATAGAATGTTGGCAGTGTTCCCTGGTAATGTGCTGTTGCATTGTTAAGAGGTGTGAGGTGTTTAATGTTGTGTGCTATATAATATAAAGCTAATCTATGCTGTTCTGGATGTCTGATGATTTTGCCTATGTAACTAATTCTAAGTGACAGTATTTTTGTGTGGACGTCTTGTAATCCAATACCTCCTTGCTGTTTGTCTTGTATGAGAGTTTTGTGCTTGATGCTGTATATTGTGTTGGTGAAGATGAAGCGTCTGATTTGTTTGTTTATGTCTGTGATGGTCTGTTTGGGAGGGTCCAGTACTGTCGCTAAGTATATTATTTTAGGTATTATGTATGTGTTGACTATTGTGCTTCTACCAAATATTGTGGATGTCTTGTACCTATACCTATGTAACATGTCTGTGATCTGTTGGGTTAGTGAATGCCATGTCTGTCTGTGTGTTTCTGTGGGATCACATGGAAATGTGATCCCATACAGTTTCATGGTGTCTGTGTGTCTCAGATCTGGAGGGAAATCAGATTTCTGTTTCCACTTTCCCAGACCCATTATCTGTGACTTCTGTACATTTACTTTGGCTCCACTGCCTTTTCCAAAATGGGTAAAGGTGTGGAGTATGTTCCTTATTGATGTGTTGCTGGTGGGAAAGAAAGCAGTGTCATCTGCATAAGCGATGAGCTTCTGCTCTCCTATCCCATGCAAGAAGGTTCCCTTAATACTAGTGTCTTGTCTTATCTTTTCTAATAGTGGCTCTAGGGTCAGCACATACAGGAGTGGTGATAAGGGGCATCCTTGCCTTACAGATCTCGTGAGCCTGAAGCTTGCTGTTAGTGAATGGTTCACCAACACTTTACTCTCAGGATTTTTATACAAGATCTGTATCCACTGCCGGTAGTACTGCCCTATGTTGCAGTGTTCTAGTGTCCTGTGCAGGTAAGTGTGGGAAATTCTGTCGAAGGCCTTCTCTTGATCCAAGGACAAGAGGGAGGATGGACAGTCTTTCCCGTGGGTGTAGGTGATAATGTCTCTAATGAGATGGGTGTGATTATGTATATTTCTTTGTTTGACACTGCACTGTTGGTCTGGGTGTATGAGTGTTGGCATGAAGGGTTTAAGTTTGTTGGTGAGTGCTTTGGCAAGTATCTTGTAGTCTGTGTTAAGTAAGGAAATTGGTCTGTAGTTCTTCAGTTGTGTTTTGTCAGTGTTGTCTTTGGGTATGAGTGTGATGTAAGACATGTTGCAGCTATCAGGAAGATGTTGTTTGTCAAAGGCTTCCTGATAAACCTTGAGGAGAAGATTGCCTAGGATAGGAAAGAAATGTTGGTAGAATTCTACTGTCAAACCGTCTGGTCCTGGTGTTTTGTCTTTGTTCAGTGTGCTCAGTGCCTGTGTTATGTCTGTCAGTGTCAGTTCTGAGTCCAGTGTGTCTCTGTCTGTGTTAGGTAATTTCTTTGTGTACTGTAGGAAGTTGTCTTGTATCTGTGTGTCGACTGCCTCTGCTGTGAATAGATGTGTGTAGTGTTGCTCGAAAGCAGTCCCTATGTGTTGTGTTTCTGTCTGTATGTTTCCCTGCATGTCTAATATTTTGCTGATTTGTCTGTTTCTCTGAATGTTCTGTTCTAGTGCCATGTACTGTCGACTCGGTGCCTCTTGTGTAATTGTGTTTAGTTTTGTTCTAAGAAGAGCACCCAGATATCTGTGCTGTTGATGTTCTTCTAGTTGTGCTTCTAGTGTGTGTAGGTGAAGTTTATCTGTGTCTGTCTGTTTTGTTAGTCGTATGGCTGTCTGTATTATGCGCTCTTGTCTCAGTCTGTCTTTGTGAATCATGGTTGCTAGATGCTGTGTTCTGCTTCGTATGGTGCTTTTTAGCAAATCCCAGTATTGTGTGACGTTCTCAGTTGGTATATTTCCTGTGTACGTGTGTATGAGCTGTGTCATATATTCTACATATTCTGAATCTTTTAGGAGCAAGTTGTTCATCTTCCAGTGAGGTGACCTTCCATTTGACTGCGTGTTTGTGCTGTTTGTGCTGATGTGGGCTAGTACACCTTTATGATCTGTGTAATCTAATGTTTCCCGTAGGTGTTTGGTTTGTATGATGTGATGTGTTGCTGGTGTGTAAATCCTATCTAGTCTGGATGACCTGTTGTGCGTTTTGTTTGTGTGTGTCGTTTCCCTACTGTCGTGGTGTGTATGCCTGAATGCGTCTGTGAGGTTGTGTGTGTCGATGATGTTTCGTAGTGTGTCTAGTTGATGCATATCGTCCTTGCCGGCTCTTCTCAACTGTGTTTTTACAAACCCACCCACCACGTCTAAATCTTCAAGGACACAGTTGAAATCACCGGCAAAAACGATATTTTGTCCCCTGTATGTCTGTGTTAAAAAATAGTCTAAATCTTCGTAGAATACAGGTTGATAATTATAATTGGGTGGCGCGTGTATGTTCACTATTGTGTAAGACGTGTGTGTGTCGTTCGTTACCTGTACCGTGCTAATCTGGCCGTGTTGGTCGTTGTGCGTTCTATAAATAGTCCACCTATCAGAAGTTTGCAAAATGGCTACCCCCGACCCCGTGTTATTTTTAGCTAAACTAAAACATGAATTTTCCAAACCTAAACGTGTCACTATTTCTCCTGCCTGAAAGTCTGTTTTGATGTTGGTTTCTTGTAATAAAATAAAATCTGGTTTGTGTTTGTGTATGAGTGCGATTATATGTTGTAATTTGTTTTTCATCCCTGAAATATTTAAACTAATTATACATAAATTATCATCCATTTATAAAAAATTTTAAACTAAACAATGGCTAAGTTAAACGTTGTTACCTTTCGTTGTTTTATCTTTAATAATGAATGTTCTCTCCATCTTTAGTGTGTTTTCCGTGGATGTCGTCTTCCTCGTCGTCTTCTTCTGTTTCCGAATCGGTGTTTATGAATAGAGGCCCCTCCCCGTCGCTAGGATTGTTTTCGTTCTGTTTATGTTCCGATTTCGTAAATCTCTTGCTAGGTGCGGAGGGAGAAGATTCCCCATCCTCCTCTTTTATGTCCTTGTCGTTTGAAGAGGCGGACAGCCCTCTCTCCTTTCGTTGTCTTTTCCTTTTGTGTTGGACGGTTGTGAAACCATCTTTTTCGCCTTCTTCTGTTGTTGTTGTTGTCGTCTCGTCAGCTGGCCTCGTGGTCTCCGGTCTGCCGGCTGCCCCAGCGCCATCTTGGGCGGCATGGGTGGGCTTTCTGTGGGTTTCACCACTAAGTGCCGGGAATTCTTCTTGGTTCGATGGTTGCGCGGATTTGTTTTTATTCTCTCTCTTGCGCATCCTTGTCGGGCACTTGTTTGCCCAGTGGTCGTCCTGGAGGCAATTTGGGCATTGAGTCTTTCGGCCAGGCATCGTATATAATATGCGATGGCCGCTGGTGGTGCCGGGCGCTTTGATTTGAACATAGTGCGGCACGTCTTTAGTGGGGTTACATAGCACACCCCACTTGCCGCCGCTGTATTTAATGCGGAAAACTTCCGCGTTTTCGTCTCCGATGGTTTCGGAGACCAAGAACTTTACCCCTTCTTCACTGATAGGTATTCGGGAGCCAATGGATGGTCACCCGTTCTCTCTCCTTCTCCACATGCTCAACTGATATTTCAAGTCCCTCAATAGGCAGCTTGACCTTTTTGCCGTGTAGGCCTTTGTACACCGCGATGTGTGCGGCTTGGTTTAGGTTGACGAACCACCTCGTAGGTGATTCGAGGCGATAAATGTCAGCTATGCCACCCGAAGGCACCCCACAGGGGCCAAGCAAGGCGCTAGCCACTAAATTCGGCGTGGCTTTTGCCGCCGCGCCTGGGCCGGTGATGGTAACAATCAACGTACCTTTTTTATGAACTTGAGTCCTTCCATAAATCGGTCGAGATCAACTTGAGCCATTGTTGTTGAGTGAAATGGTTTAATTAATGGTGAAATGGAATAATCCGAACTAAACACACCGCGAGATCACAAAGGAAAACACAGCGAAAATCCACACGTCACACTGGAGAGCTGAAAACACGTCCGCTCGCTAAGAACAGATACTACACTTTGATCTTAGCCAAAAGGCCGAGAAGCGATAAACCAGAGGTTTGGACGCACGCATGGACACCGCAGTTGCCATGGAACGAAAAGTGTTCACAGAAATTGTACACGGAGTCCCGGAAACACACCTCTGGTGTCACGTGGACATGCTAACCGCGGTGTGAACAGACCGGCGTCTGTTGCTATCAGCCAGTCAGGTGTTGAGAACCAGCAGTCATTCGGCGGAAATGACGACTAGAATCGCGAGCCTGCGTGCGACCTGAAGTAATAGCATCCACTGTTTCCACGGATAACCTCGGTTGCTCAGGGGGCAGCAACGATAATAACAATCCGACACCTTCTTGGTGTTATTGTCGCGGTTATGTCCCATTTCTCGAATGCCTTTATTGATACTAACTAACAAGGCTGCTGTCAGACTGCCACAGCCAACAACGGTGCCACGTGGGTGAGCTTTCTTTCTTTCTTTCTTTCTTTCTTTCTTTCTTTCTTTCTTTCTTTCTTTCTTTCTTTCTTTATCTATCTATCTTTATAACTCGCGAGCGAGCGAGCGCGTGCGCGAGCGCAACAGGGACTTCGGTTTTATGACATCGTTTCGGATCTTGTCAGTTTTTGTCCTCAAAATATTATGAAATCATAAATCATATTTTGCATTCTTAAAGTTAATTTCCTCACAATGGAAGGCATTTCGCATATTTAAGAAATTAGCTCATCTTCGGGTGTTTAATTTTCTGTATAATTTAATATTAGTTAGTCTATGTTCTGCAAAACTGGCCCAATGATGAAAACATTTAGAAGAGACTGTTATTTCCCTTGATATGGAAATTCTCTATGTGCTGTAATGGCCTTTAAATAGAATATGCGAGATGGTGGCTGTGCAAGTTATCTTCGTTCGACAGACAGTTTGCGGATATTGTAAATATTAAAACGAACGATAAAGTTTATAAATCAACATGAAAATGAATCGATTTCCTCTGAAAGGTAAGAAAGTTCAACATTTGAATTGTATATAAATTTGGAACATGTACCGGATTGCTCCCACCTTGTCAAAATAATGTCAGAAAATGGCACATGTAACACGAAAATCAAACTCACACAGATAACGAACATCGTCCTTAAAATCCTACGCCAGGGAGACCGGCGTGGCGTAAGTCAACACACAATATTAGGTAACCACTCGTACATTTGTGACATTTTTAGGCCATTCCCAGAAGAACTGCAAGACTGGGACGACCTGCGACGACAGCGAGGCAAGCCCCGGGCATGTCGTCTTGTTCCAAAAATCAGTTTAATATCGTAGTGACCGAATCGGCCACGTATCAGATATTAAGCTGATAAGAACAGATACTACACTTTGATCTTAGCCAAAAGGCCGAGAAGCGATAAACCAGAGGTTTGGACGCACGCATGGACACCGCAGTTGCCATGGAACGAAAAGTGTTCACAGAAATTGTACACGGAGTCCCGGAAACACACCTCTGGTGTCACGTGGACATGCTAACCGCGGTGTGAACAGACCGGCGTCTGTTGCTATCAGCCAGTCAGGTGTTGAGAACCAGCAGTCATTCGGCGGAAATGACGACTAGAATCGCGAGCCTGCGTGCGACCTGAAGTAATAGCATCCACTGTTTCCACGGATAACCTCGGTTGCTCAGGGGGCAGCAACGATAATAACAATCCGACACCTTCTTGGTGTTATTGTCGCGGTTATGTCCCATTTCTCGAATGCCTTTATTGATACTAACTAACAAGGCTGCTGTCAGACTGCCACAGCCAACAACGGTGCCACGTGGGTGAGCTTTCTTTCTTTCTTTCTTTCTTTCTTTCTTTCTTTCTTTCTTTCTTTCTTTCTTTCTTTATCTATCTATCTTTATAACTCGCGAGCGAGCGAGCGCGTGCGCGAGCGCAACAGGGACTTCGGTTTTATGACATCGTTTCGGATCTTGTCAGTTTTTGTCCTCAAAATATTATGAAATCATAAATCATATTTTGCATTCTTAAAGTTAATTTCCTCACAATGGAAGGCATTTCGCATATTTAAGAAATTAGCTCATCTTCGGGTGTTTAATTTTCTGTATAATTTAATATTAGTTAGTCTATGTTCTGCAAAACTGGCCCAATGATGAAAACATTTAGAAGAGACTGTTATTTCCCTTGATATGGAAATTCTCTATGTGCTGTAATGGCCTTTAAATAGAATATGCGAGATGGTGGCTGTGCAAGTTATCTTCGTTCGACAGACAGTTTGCGGATATTGTAAATATTAAAACGAACGATAAAGTTTATAAATCAACATGAAAATGAATCGATTTCCTCTGAAAGGTAAGAAAGTTCAACATTTGAATTGTATATAAATTTGGAACATGTACCGGATTGCTCCCACCTTGTCAAAATAATGTCAGAAAATGGCACATGTAACACGAAAATCAAACTCACACAGATAACGAACATCGTCCTTAAAATCCTACGCCAGGGAGACCGGCGTGGCGTAAGTCAACACACAATATTAGGTAACCACTCGTACATTTGTGACATTTTTAGGCCATTCCCAGAAGAACTGCAAGACTGGGACGACCTGCGACGACAGCGAGGCAAGCCCCGGGCATGTCGTCTTGTTCCAAAAATCAGTTTAATATCGTAGTGACCGAATCGGCCACGTATCAGATATTAAGCTGATAAGAACAGATACTACACTTTGATCTTAGCCAAAAGGCCGAGAAGCGATAAACCAGAGGTTTGGACGCAGCGCATGGACACCGCAGTTGCCATGGAACGAAAAGTGTTCACAGAAATTGTACACAGGAGTCCCGGAAACACACCTCTGGTGTCACGTGGACATGCTAACCGCGGTGTGAACAGACCGGCGTCTGTTGCTATCAGCCAGTCAGGTGTTGAGAACCAGCAGTCATTCGGCGGAAATGACGACTAGAATCGCGAGCCTGCGTGCGACCTGAAGTAATAGCATCCACTGTTTCCACGGATAACCTCGGTTGCTCAGGGGGCAGCAACGATAATAACAATCCGACACCTTCTTGGTGTTATTGTCGCGGTTATGTCCCATTTCTCGAATGCCTTTATTGATACTAACTAACAAGGCTGCTGTCAGACTGCCACAGCCAACAACAGGTGCCACGTGGGTGAGCTTTCTTTCTTTCTTTCTTTCTTTCTTTCTTTCTTTCTTTCTTTCTTTCTTTCTTTCTTTCTTTATCTATCTATCTTTATAACTCGCGAGCGAGCGAGCGCGTGCGCGAGCGCAACAGGGACTTCGGTTTTATGACATCGTTTCGGATCTTGTCAGTTTTTGTCCTCAAAATATTATGAAATCATAAATCATATTTTGCATTCTTAAAGTTAATTTCCTCACAATGGAAGGCATTTCGCATATTTAAGAAATTAGCTCATCTTCGGGTGTTTAATTTTCTGTATAATTTAATATTAGTTAGTCTATGTTCTGCAAAACTGGCCCAATGATGAAAACATTTAGAAGAGACTGTTATTTCCCTTGATATGGAAATTCTCTATGTGCTGTAATGGCCTTTAAATAGAATATGCGAGATGGTGGCTGTGCAAGTTATCTTCGTTCGACAGACAGTTTGCGGATATTGTAAATATTAAAACGAACGATAAAGTTTATAAATCAACATGAAAATGAATCGATTTCCTCTGAAAGGTAAGAAAGTTCAACATTTGAATTGTATATAAATTTGGAACATGTACCGGATTGCTCCCACCTTGTCAAAATAATGTCAGAAAATGGCACATGTAACACGAAAATCAAACTCACACAGATTACGAACATCGTCCTTAAAATCCTACGCCAGGGAGACCGGCGTGGCGTAAGTCAACACACAATATTAGGTAACCACTCGTACATTTGTGACATTTTTAGGCCATTCCCAGAAGAACTGCAAGACTGGGACGACCTGCGACGACAGCGAGGCAAGCCCCGGGCATGTCGTCTTGTTCCAAAAATCAGTTTAATATCGTAGTGACCGAATCGGCCACGTATCAGATATTAAGCTGATAAGAACAGATACTACACTTTGATCTTAGCCAAAAGGCCGAGAAGCGATAAACCAGAGGTTTGGACGCGCGCATGGACACCGCAGTTGCCATGGAACGAAAAGTGTTCACAGAAATTGTACACAGAGTCCCGGAAACACACCTCTGGTGTCACGTGGACATGCTAACCGCGGTGTGAACAGACCGGCGTCTGTTGCTATCAGCCAGTCAGGTGTTGAGAACCAGCAGTCATTCGGCGGAAATGACGACTAGAATCGCGAGCCTGCGTGCGACCTGAAGTAATAGCATCCACTGTTTCCACGGATAACCTCGGTTGCTCAGGGGGCAGCAACGATAATAACAATCCGACACCTTCTTGGTGTTATTGTCGCGGTTATGTCCCATTTCTCGAATGCCTTTATTGA
The DNA here is from genome assembly GCA_014155875.1 of Cepaea nemoralis. Taxonomy (NCBI): domain Eukaryota; kingdom Metazoa; phylum Mollusca; class Gastropoda; order Stylommatophora; family Helicidae; genus Cepaea; species Cepaea nemoralis. The sequence continues at coordinate 58,541 of JACEFZ010019242.1, forward strand.
TACTAACTTACAAGGCTGCTGTCAGACTGCCACAGCCAACAACAGTGCCACGTGGGTGAGCTTTCTTTCTTTCTTTCTTTCTTTCTTTCTTTCTTTCTTTCTTTCTTTCTTTCTTTCTTTCTTTCTTTATCTATCTATCTTTATAACTCGCGAGCGAGCGAGCGCGTGCGCGAGCGCAACAGGGACTTCGGTTTTATGACATCGTTTCGGATCTTGTCAGTTTTTGTCCTCAAAATATTATGAAATCATAAATCATATTTTGCATTCTTAAAGTTAATTTCCTCACAATGGAAGGCATTTCGCATATTTAAGAAATTAGCTCATCTTCGGGTGTTTAATTTTCTGTATAATTTAATATTAGTTAGTCTATGTTCTGCAAAACTGGCCCAATGATGAAAACATTTAGAAGAGACTGTTATTTCCCTTGATATGGAAATTCTCTATGTGCTGTAATGGCCTTTAAATAGAATATGCGAGATGGTGGCTGTGCAAGTTATCTTCGTTCGACAGACAGTTTGCGGATATTGTAAATATTAAAACGAACGATAAAGTTTATAAATCAACATGAAAATGAATCGATTTCCTCTGAAAGGTAAGAAAGTTCAACATTTGAATTGTATATAAATTTGGAACATGTACCGGATTGCTCCCACCTTGTCAAAATAATGTCAGAAAATGGCACATGTAACACGAAAATCAAACTCACACAGATTAACGAACATCGTCCTTAAAATCCTACGCCAGGGAGACCGGCGTGGCGTAAGTCAACACACAATATTAGGTAACCACTCGTACATTTGTGACATTTTTAGGCCATTCCCAGAAGAACTGCAAGACTGGGACGACCTGCGACGACAGCGAGGCAAGCCCCGGGCATGTCGTCTTGTTCCAAAAATCAGTTTAATATCGTAGTGACCGAATCGGCCACGTATCAGATATTAAGCTGATAAGAACAGATACTACACTTTGATCTTAGCCAAAAGGCCGAGAAGCGATAAACCAGAGGTTTGGACGCGCGCATGGACACCGCAGTTGCCATGGAACGAAAAGTGTTCACAGAAATTGTACACAGAGTCCCGGAAACACACCTCTGGTGTCACGTGGACATGCTAACCGCGGTGTGAACAGACCGGCGTCTGTTGCTATCAGCCAGTCAGGTGTTGAGAACCAGCAGTCATTCGGCGGAAATGACGACTAGAATCGCGAGCCTGCGTGCGACCTGAAGTAATAGCATCCACTGTTTCCACGGATAACCTCGGTTGCTCAGGGGGCAGCAACGATAATAACAATCCGACACCTTCTTGGTGTTATTGTCGCGGTTATGTCCCATTTCTCGAATGCCTTTATTGATACTAACTTACAAGGCTGCTGTCAGACTGCCACAGCCAACAACAGTGCCACGTGGGTGAGCTTTCTTTCTTTCTTTCTTTCTTTCTTTCTTTCTTTCTTTCTTTCTTTCT
>JACEFZ010019242.1:62500-68528 GCA_014155875.1 Cepaea nemoralis
TGTTAGAACCAACCGGTGAAGGCAGGTAGCAGCATCAAAACCAACAGTATCGAAAGGGTGGGGGAAAATGAGGGAGCATAATAGTAATAGTAAACATCCATACAAATTTACGACAATAAAATTGATGGCAATAACCCTTAATAATAGAAAGGTAATGCACAAGGGTAGCTATCGCCGCAAGAGGCATGATAATAAAGTGCAATTGCATTTGTGTTGTTCGTATTGTTACATGCGTCCTGTGTGTTCAATATTTGTGTGCGTGTATCTACAGAGCGTTGCATGTGGGCGTGTAGATGACATATGTGTAATATTACAACAATAATTCCTTTGGCATAATTACATATGAATGTGGGGTAACCCAAAATGAATGTTATTTTACCATGTTTGTTTCCCCTGTCTCCACCCTCACCAGCAGCCGGCTCCAAATACCGCCAACACCATAACCACCTCTTCGGTAATGTTGATAAAGGCAGTAAACATTTTGGAACCAACCAGTGAGGGCGGCATCAGCATCAACAGCAACAGTAATAAGCGGGGAGAAGGCAGAGATGAGGGAGGATACTAATAGTAATAGTGATCTTAAATTAAAATTAATAGCAATCAAACCATAATAATCATATATTAATACAGAATTTCTCACCAATCTCAATAAGTGAGCATCGTAAAAGCAGTACATTTGCGTTGTTAGTGTTGTTACATGCGTCCTGTGGGTTCAGTATTTGTGTGCGTGTATCTACAGAGCGTTGCATGTGGGCGTGTATGTGACATATGCATATTTTATTCATTGAACATATTAACATGTGAAAGGGGGGCAACAAAGAGAAAGCAAAACTCCATTTTTGTTTCCCTTGCTGCTGAGATGAGGTTAAATTATTTATAACGATGATAACGATAGTAATGGTAAAAATAAATACTGCGAATAATATTGGGAAAGATAATAATAGTCATGATAAAGATAAAATTATATTTAAACATGTGATTCTACTTACTAAACATGATTATCACGGCAATGGTATTAATATAGCATAGCAAAGTACATAAGATTGCAACCTGCCATTTTTAATAAACAGTAGGAGTAAAGGAGTTGGTTTTCTTTTCTCCTTGCATATATTTTTTGAATTATTTTTTTTTTTTTTTTTTTTTTTTGTTTACATTTTTTTTTTTGAATTCCTTTTTTGTAAGGGCTCATACATCTTTTCCCTTTGCTTTTTTTTGGTAAGAATAAAACAAGCATTTGTGTTTTCACACATTTTACAATATCGTTGGTTTGGTAAACCATATGTGATTGTATATTCATTCAATCCGCATTCATTCACATTTCTCAGATTCTTTCTCGCACTCATGTATACCTACTTTGCAATTCAATAATGAAAAATACACATGACTCACTCAGGAAACAGTTTTGTTATTTCGTGAGTGTACATAAATGATATTAAGTGTGTGTTATATGTGCGGTGTTTGTATCTGGCTGAGTTTCTACATGTCCATATGAGATGTCTGTAGTAAGAAAGAGCTGTCAGTAGTTTTGTATGTATGTGTTTTTCTGTCTTTGGTATAGTATTGAGAAAAATTGCTTTATATATGTCTGTTTGTTTGCCTGTGTGCGTTTGTATGAGGTGTTTGAGTGTTGCGCGTATGGCTGCAATTGTTGGACAAGTATAATAAATGTGTTCCTCTGTCTCCTGTGTGTTGTTTCTACATAATTGACATTGTGATGTTTGTTTAGATCTGTGTGCTTCTACCTGTGTTGTCGGCGTCATATTGTATATCAGTCTATATGTGATCTCTCTGGCTTTTGGTGTTATGTGTTTGTTGTGTAGGTTTGAAAAGGTGCATGTGAAGTCAGACATGAAGTATTTTTGTCCTCTTTTGATCCTAAGTTTGAGTGGTGGTGCTTGCTCTCTAACTAACTGTTTGTATATTTTGTGTGTTGTTTGCTGTATTAAGTGTTCCTGTCTTTGTATTGCCTGTATGCATGTCTGATAGAATGTTGGCAGTGTTCCCTGGTAATGTGCTGTTGCATTGTTAAGAGGTGTGAGGTGTTTAATGTTGTGTGCTATATAATATAAAGCTAATCTATGCTGTTCTGGATGTCTGATGATTTTGCCTATGTAACTAATTCTAAGTGACAGTATTTTTGTGTGGACGTCTTGTAATCCAATACCTCCTTGCTGTTTGTCTTGTATGAGAGTTTTGTGCTTGATGCTGTATATTGTGTTGGTGAAGATGAAGCGTCTGATTTGTTTGTTTATGTCTGTGATGGTCTGTTTGGGAGGGTCCAGTACTGTCGCTAAGTATATTATTTTAGGTATTATGTATGTGTTGACTATTGTGCTTCTACCAAATATTGTGGATGTCTTGTACCTATACCTATGTAACATGTCTGTGATCTGTTGGGTTAGTGAATGCCATGTCTGTCTGTGTGTTTCTGTGGGATCACATGGAAATGTGATCCCATACAGTTTCATGGTGTCTGTGTGTCTCAGATCTGGAGGGAAATCAGATTTCTGTTTCCACTTTCCCAGACCCATTATCTGTGACTTCTGTACATTTACTTTGGCTCCACTGCCTTTTCCAAAATGGGTAAAGGTGTGGAGTATGTTCCTTATTGATGTGTTGCTGGTGGGAAAGAAAGCAGTGTCATCTGCATAAGCGATGAGCTTCTGCTCTCCTATCCCATGCAAGAAGGTTCCCTTAATACTAGTGTCTTGTCTTATCTTTTCTAATAGTGGCTCTAGGGTCAGCACATACAGGAGTGGTGATAAGGGGCATCCTTGCCTTACAGATCTCGTGAGCCTGAAGCTTGCTGTTAGTGAATGGTTCACCAACACTTTACTCTCAGGATTTTTATACAAGATCTGTATCCACTGCCGGTAGTACTGCCCTATGTTGCAGTGTTCTAGTGTCCTGTGCAGGTAAGTGTGGGAAATTCTGTCGAAGGCCTTCTCTTGATCCAAGGACAAGAGGGAGGATGGACAGTCTTTCCCGTGGGTGTAGGTGATAATGTCTCTAATGAGATGGGTGTGATTATGTATATTTCTTTGTTTGACACTGCACTGTTGGTCTGGGTGTATGAGTGTTGGCATGAAGGGTTTAAGTTTGTTGGTGAGTGCTTTGGCAAGTATCTTGTAGTCTGTGTTAAGTAAGGAAATTGGTCTGTAGTTCTTCAGTTGTGTTTTGTCAGTGTTGTCTTTGGGTATGAGTGTGATGTAAGACATGTTGCAGCTATCAGGAAGATGTTGTTTGTCAAAGGCTTCCTGATAAACCTTGAGGAGAAGATTGCCTAGGATAGGAAAGAAATGTTGGTAGAATTCTACTGTCAAACCGTCTGGTCCTGGTGTTTTGTCTTTGTTCAGTGTGCTCAGTGCCTGTGTTATGTCTGTCAGTGTCAGTTCTGAGTCCAGTGTGTCTCTGTCTGTGTTAGGTAATTTCTTTGTGTACTGTAGGAAGTTGTCTTGTATCTGTGTGTCGACTGCCTCTGCTGTGAATAGATGTGTGTAGTGTTGCTCGAAAGCAGTCCCTATGTGTTGTGTTTCTGTCTGGATGTTTCCCTGCATGTCTAATATTTTGCTGATTTGTCTGTTTCTCTGAATGTTCTGTTCTAGTGCCATGTACTGTCGACTCGGTGCCTCTTGTGTAATTGTGTTTAGTTTTGTTCTAAGAAGAGCACCCAGATATCTGTGCTGTTGATGTTCTTCTAGTTGTGCTTCTAGTGTGTGTAGGTGAAGTTTATCTGTGTCTGTCTGTTTTGTTAGTCGTATGGCTGTCTGTATTATGCGCTCTTGTCTCAGTCTGTCTTTGTGAATCATGGTTGCTAGATGCTGTGTTCTGCTTCGTATGGTGCTTTTTAGCAAATCCCAGTATTGTGTGACGTTCTCAGTTGGTATATTTCCTGTGTACGTGTGTATGAGCTGTGTCATATATTCTACATATTCTGAATCTTTTAGGAGCAAGTTGTTCATCTTCCAGTGAGGTGACCTTCCATTTGACTGCGTGTTTGTGCTGTTTGTGCTGATGTGGGCTAGTACACCTTTATGATCTGTGTAATCTAATGTTTCCCGTAGGTGTTTGGTTTGTATGATGTGATGTGTTGCTGGTGTGTAAATCCTATCTAGTCTGGATGACCTGTTGTGCGTTTTGTTTGTGTGTGTCGTTTCCCTACTGTCGTGGTGTGTATGCCTGAATGCGTCTGTGAGGTTGTGTGTGTCGATGATGTTTCGTAGTGTGTCTAGTTGATGCATATCGTCCTTGCCGGCTCTTCTCAACTGTGTTTTTACAAACCCACCCACCACGTCTAAATCTTCAAGGACACAGTTGAAATCACCGGCAAAAACGATATTTTGTCCCCTGTATGTCTGTGTTAAAAAATAGTCTAAATCTTCGTAGAATACAGGTTGATAATTATAATTGGGTGGCGCGTGTATGTTCACTATTGTGTAAGACGTGTGTGTGTCGTTCGTTACCTGTACCGTGCTAATCTGGCCGTGTTGGTCGTTGTGCGTTCTATAAATAGTCCACCTATCAGAAGTTTGCAAAATGGCTACCCCCGACCCCGTGTTATTTTTAGCTAAACTAAAACATGAATTTTCCAAACCTAAACGTGTCACTATTTCTCCTGCCTGAAAGTCTGTTTTGATGTTGGTTTCTTGTAATAAAATAAAATCTGGTTTGTGTTTGTGTATGAGTGCGATTATATGTTGTAATTTGTTTTTCATCCCTGAAATATTTAAACTAATTATACATAAATTATCATCCATTTATAAAAAATTTTAAACTAAACAATGGCTAAGTTAAACGTTGTTACCTTTCGTTGTTTTATCTTTAATAATGAATGTTCTCTCCATCTTTAGTGTGTTTTCCGTGGATGTCGTCTTCCTCGTCGTCTTCTTCTGTTTCCGAATCGGTGTTTATGAATAGAGGCCCCTCCCCGTCGCTAGGATTGTTTTCGTTCTGTTTATGTTCCGATTTCGTAAATCTCTTGCTAGGTGCGGAGGGAGAAGATTCCCCATCCTCCTCTTTTATGTCCTTGTCGTTTGAAGAGGCGGACAGCCCTCTCTCCTTTCGTTGTCTTTTCCTTTTGTGTTGGACGGTTGTGAAACCATCTTTTTCGCCTTCTTCTGTTGTTGTTGTTGTCGTCTCGTCAGCTGGCCTCGTGGTCTCCGGTCTGCCGGCTGCCCCAGCGCCATCTTGGGCGGCATGGGTGGGCTTTCTGTGGGTTTCACCACTAAGTGCCGGGAATTCTTCTTGGTTCGATGGTTGCGCGGATTTGTTTTTATTCTCTCTCTTGCGCATCCTTGTCGGGCACTTGTTTGCCCAGTGGTCGTCCTGGAGGCAATTTGGGCATTGAGTCTTTCGGCCAGGCATCGTATATAATATGCGATGGCCGCTGGTGGTGCCGGGCGCTTTGATTTGAACATAGTGCGGCACGTCTTTAGTGGGGTTACATAGCACACCCCACTTGCCGCCGCTGTATTTAATGCGGAAAACTTCCGCGTTTTCGTCTCCGATGGTTTCGGAGACCAAGAACTTTACCCCTTCTTCACTGATAGTATTCGGGAGCCAATGGATGGTCACCCGTTCTCTCTCCTTCTCCACATGCTCAACTGATATTTCAAGTCCCTCAATAGGCAGTTTGAACTTTTTGCCGTGTAGGCCTTTGTACACCGCGATGTGTGCGGCTTGGTTTAGGTTGACGAACCACCTCGTAGGTGATTCGAGGCGATAAATGTCAGCTATGCCACCCGAAGGCACCCCACAGGGGCCAAGCAAGGCGCTAGCCACTAAATTCGGCGTGGCTTTTGCCGCCGCGCCTGGGCCGGTGATGGTAACAATCAACGTACCTTTTTTATGAAACTTGAGTCCTTCCATAAATCGGTCGAGATCAACTTGAGCCATTGTTGTTGAGTGAAATGGTTTAATTAATGGTGAAATGGAATAATCCGAACTAAACACACCGCGAGATCACAAAGGAAAACACAGCGAAAATCCACACGTCACACTGGAGAGCTGAAAACACGTCCGCTCGCTA
>JACEFZ010019243.1:0-50000 GCA_014155875.1 Cepaea nemoralis
AGTTTCAGAATAGATGTATAGATTTTTATGCTAGTCTCAAAAAACTAACAGTATGAATAGTAATATGTCATTTTGAGATGGTTTGTTGAGGTCCTTCTGTTTATACCATGTTTGAATTTGAATATGTGTATGTTTGAAGAATGTATGTGTTATAAACTGTCCGTGCAACCTTCACATTCATGAGCTCCAGTGAAAGCAGTTGTGAGTTTAAGATTTATGACATCCCTGTGCAGGTTTTAGTGGAATGAGATTAGGTCATGTCATGTTTGTTGATGTCCATTACTGCATGCTGGGAAGAGATCCAACAAACCAGTCTTGAACCTGTTAAATATATGATGGTTATTGTCTGTGATGATGAAACATGACTGCCCAAACTTTTCGGCATGGCACATGATGATGTCTATGTAAACAGTCTTGGACAGTATTGTTCAGACCACCATTGCAGGTTGTCCTGAGATTCCTGGAGGGCAGCGATGGAAAAAGTGCTTTATGTGATGCTCATGGCAGGCGACTTGCTGTTCTGCAAAGAGAGATCAAGCCAGATGGGGTTACACTTGGTGCAATGAAGTTGACTCTATTTTTGATACTCTTTTAGTTTTAGTTTTTTAACGATGTCAAGATGACTGCTGGAACATTGTTGTTTGTGTATTTGTACCCTTTAACTTAGAAGTGCCTTAGTTAGTCGCGGTTCCAACTTAAAAGCAAAGGGTTCAACCATTATGCTCCGCTTCTGTGCCAGTGAATATCACACAAAATGCTCCTCACTGCCCCATGTGAAAAGTGGAACAGGCAGGAGTCTCGACAAACCAACAGACTGCACAAGTATACAATGCATAATGCTGCCAACACAAAAGTTCGTCACAAAAAATAGTTTATCGTCGATGGAAGCGTAAGTCACTAGGTGCCATACTATACGTCCGCCGTGTCCATAACTGTTAAACGCAACTGAGCGAATAGTATGTCAATTCAAATGTCTGGCTCGACAAAGCAAAATGAACAAATGTTCAACGCTGGAACCGCAAGGTAAATGACTTTGAAGATAACGGCCATGTTGAAGATTTGATACGTAATAACATTTAATAAGATCTGACAGTCAGTTTGAGATTTTTCTATCAATTCTATCTGTACCTAGGTGCTTGTTGTTGCCAAGCGGGACCTAGTTCTATTTACAGGAACTCATTGATACTCAACACTAACCTGCTTACATAGGTATTGTACCTTCGTATCTTCCATTGCCCTTCTGTCGTTCTGCCTGAAGTTCTCCTTTGCCGCTCTGCACGATATAAGTCTAGGTACTCCCGTACGTTCTGTAGCGACACGTTGTAGCAATCCCTGTATATCTTCGTCGCAGCCACTGCATTACGTGCCAACACTATTCTATCGCCAATATTTGCATTTTACGGCCTGCTATTACTTTCCCAATCGATGTCCTTCCTGTTGATATCTGACGTCACTGTCCTTTGTGTTCTTTACCAACAGTTTCCTTAGTTTCTTGTGGGGTTTTCCCTATATGATTTTCTACCGCCTTTTCCGATGACGTCATTCTGTCTAAACGCTATGTGGCACTAGGAAACCAGCAGCCACACATTGCTGCATAAGGCAACCCACTTAGTTCAGCGACCAGCCAGCCGCCATTTTTTCTGAACATGCAGTTCACACTACAAACAACCGCGGACAGATGTAAAAGCACTCCACACAGCTCACAGTGTTGCTTCACACAGTCAACTCAGTAGCAGGGTGGTGGAACCATGCACTACCAGTCCAAAATGAGGAAAATGTGTAAGCAAACCATAGCCACAAGCATAAACACTCCAGAGGCCTTAAAAGCTTAACCGCCTAGCCTCCTTGTTGGGGACCAGAAGTCCATAGAAGTGCCCTAGCTATTCCGGTGTTCTTTTTAGACGTGAATGTTATTGTATTAATATTGTTTCATTAATTTTTCTGGCCACTTCTGACATGTTTCAGGTTCTTATTCCAAACAAGGCACTTGGGAGTGGCGCAGATGATGTTTTGGTCGAGACAGACAATGAAGACAATTTTGATGGTGAAGACAACGAGGCTAATAATATGAGTGGTGAGGATGAGAGTGATGAGGATGAGAGTGATGAAGAAGACGATGAACCTATGGATGAAGGAAATGCCACAACTAAAGCCGACAATTCTGATGAGTCTGGTCCTGAACAAGATAATTCTGATGAGAATGAGGTACAGTGCTGTTGTCATATAGATCTAAGTGTGTGTGTGTATATGTAGTTGACAATATATCATGTGGTTAATTGGTCGTTGTGAGCATGCAGGATACTATAGATCATGTAATTGATTGGACTGTGTGTATATGTGTGCATGTAGTATACTATAGATCATGTAATTGATTGGACTGTGTGTATATGTGTGCATGTAGTGTACTATAGATCATGTAATTGATTGGACTGTGTATATGTGTGCATGTAGGATACTATAGATCATGTAATTGATTGGTCTGTGTGTATAAGCGGGACATGATTGATACAGGCATTGATAATGCACATTGGGAGCACGTCGCCGATGAACGTGTTGCATGGAGGGCAACTATCAGAAATGGAATAAAGACAAAGGAGAAAATGATTGCAGATAAAGCACACACAGAGCGTGAGAGATGTAAGATGGTGCAAAATGGTGGAAGTGACCATGTTTTCACATGCACCTACTGTGGGCAAACATTTGCAGCAAGAATTGGCCTTACCAGCCACACTCGCCATCGCCATGGATCGTAGTTATTAAGCCTTTTTGAAGCACAATGTACCAAACTATCGTCTGTCAAGACGGAAAGGTGCCAATGATGATGAGTTTACTATAGATAATGTAGTTAGATTGTCTGTGTGTATATGTGTGCATGTAGTATACTATAGATCATGTAATTGATTGTCTGTGTGTATATGTGTGCATGTAGTATACTATAGATCATGTAATTGATTGTCTGTGTGTATATGTGTGCATGTAGTATACTATAGATCATGTAATTGATTGGCCTGTGTGTATATGTATACATGTAGTTTACTATAGATCATGTAATTGATTGGTCTGTGTATATGTGTGCATGTAGTATACTATAGATCATGTAATTGATTGGTCTGTGTGTATATGTATACATGTAGTTTACTATAGATCATGTAATTGATTGGTCTGTGTGTATATGTATGCATGTAGTATACTATAGATCATGTAATTGATTGGTCTGTGTGTATATGTATGCATGTAGTATACTATAGATCATGTAATTGATTGGTCTGTGTGTATATGTATACATGTAGTTTACTATAGATCATGTAATTGATTGGTCTGTGTGTATATGTATACATGTAGTTTACTATAGATCATGTAATTGATTGGTCTGTGTGTATATGTGTGCATGTAGTATACTATAGATCATGTAATTGATTGGTCTGTGTGTATATGTATGCATGTAGTATACTATAGATCATGTAATTGATTGGTCTGTGTGTATATATGTGCATGTATTTTACTATAGATAATGTAGTTAGATTGTCTGTGTGTATATGTGTGCATGTAGTATACAATAGATCATGTAATTGATTGTCTGTGTGTTTATGTATGCATGTAGTATACTATAGATCATGTAATTGATTGGTCTGTGTGTATATGTGTGCATGTAGTATACTATACATAATGTAATTGATTGTCTGTGTGTATATGTATGCATGTAGTATACTATAGATCATGTAATTGATTGGTCTGTGTGTATATGTGTGCATGTAGTATACTGTAGATAATGTAATTGATTGTCTGTGTGTATATGTATACATGTAGTATACTATAGATAATGTAATTGATTGGTCTGTGTGTATATGTATGCATGTAGTATACTGTAGATAATGTAATTGATTGGTCTATGTGTATATGTGCGCATGTAGTATACTATAGATAATGTAATTGATTGTCTGTGTGTATATGTGTGCATGTAGTATACTATAGATAATGTATTTGATTGTCTGTGTGTATATGTGTGCATGTAGTATACTATAGATCATGTAATTGATTGTCTGTGTGTATATGTGTGCATGTAGTATACTATAGATCATGTAGTTGATTGTCTGTGTGTATATGTGTGCATGTAGTATACTATAGATCATGTATTGATTGGATCTGTGTGTATATGTGTGCATGTAGTATACTATAGATATGTATTGATTGTCTGTGTGTATATGTGTGCATGTAGTATACTATAGATAATGTAATTGATTGATCTGTGTGTATATGTGTGCATGTAGTATACTATAGATAATGTAGTTGATTGTCTGTGTGTATATGTGTGCATGTAGTATACTATAGATCATGTAGTTGATTGGTCTGTGTGTATATGTGTGCATGTAGTATACTATAGATAATGTAGTTGATTGTCTGTGTGTATATGTGTGCATGTAGTATACTATAGATTATGTAATTGATTGATCTGTGTGTATATGTGTGCATGTAGTATACTATAGATCATGTAATTGATTGGTCTGTGTGTATATGTGTGCATGTAGTTACTATAGATCATGTAATTGATTGGTCTGTGTGTATATGTGTGCATGTAGTATACTATAGATCATGTAATTGATTGGTCTGTGTGTATATGTGTGCATGTAGTATACTATAGATCATGTAATTGATTGGTCTGTGTGTATATGTATGCATGTAGTATACTATAGATCATGTCATTGATTGGTCTGTGTGTATATGTATACATGTAGTATACTATAGATCATGTAATTGATTGGTCTGTGTATATGTATGCATGTAGTATACTATAGATAATGTAGTTAGATTGTCTGTGTGTAAATGTATACATGTAGTATACTATAGATTATGTAATTGATTGTCTGTGTGTAAATGTATACATGTAGTATACTATAGATCATGTAATTGATTGGTCTATGTGTATATAGGTGCATGTAGTATACTATAGATCATGTAATTGATTGGTCTGTGTGTATTTGTTGTTTATTATAGACCACGTAGTTCATTAATCTACCTGTATATGTGTGTATGTAGTTTACTGTAGATCATATAGTTCATTAATCTACCTGTATATGTGTGTATGTAGTTTACTGTAGATCATATAGTTAATTAATTTACCTGTATATGTGTGTGGATGTATTTTACTGTAGATCATATAGTTAATTAATCTACCTGTATATGTGTGTATGTAGTTTACTGTAGATCATATAGTTCATTAATCTACCTGTATATGTGTGTATGTAGTTTACTGTAGATTATATAGTTAATTAATCTACCTGTATATGTGTGTATGTAGTTTACTGTAGATCATATAGTTAATTAATTTACCTGTATATGTGTGTATGTATTTTACTGTAGATCATATAGTTAATTAATCTACCTGTATATGTGTATATAGTTTATTATAGATCATATAGTTCATTAATCTACCTGTATATGTGTGTATGTAGTTTACTGTAGATCATATAGTTCATTAATCTACCTGTATATGTGTGTATGTAGTTTACTGTAGATCATATAGTTCATTAATCTACCTGTATATGTGTGTATGTAGTTTACTGTAGATCATATAGTTAATTAATTTACCTGTATATGTGTGTATGTAGTATGATCTGCATTCTCCAATGCTTGTTCTGAATTTGGTTTAACAATTAGCAAAAAGAAGACACAGATTATGTCACAAGGTGCACATGGGGTACCATCAATCTTTATTGACGATGCCGAACTAGAGATAGTAGACCATTTTACATATCTAGGATCAGTGGTAAATAGCAAATTATCCCTAGATCAGGAAATCAACATCCGGATTGGTAAGGCAGCAACAACAATGAACAGGTTAAGAAAAAGAGTCTGGGAGAACAGGAAGCTTACTGTCAAAACAAAAGTCCTTGTCTATCAAGCCTGTGTCCTTAGTACTCTTCTCTATGGCAGTGAAACCTGGACAACTTACTCACACCAAGAGAACAATTTAAACAGCTTTCATATGCGGTGTCTGCGAAGAATTCTTGGTATTAAGTGGCAAGACAAAATCACAAATACTGAAGTATTGGAAAGATCAGGTTGTGTGACAGTTTATTCCATGCTCAGGCTTCGTAGACTTAGATGGATAGGACATCTTAGGAGGATGGATGATGGTAGAATACCAAAGGATATCTTTTTTGGTGAATTACAGATGGGTAAGAGATCTCAGGGTCGGCCTCTACTACGATACAAAGATGTGTGTAAGCGGGACATGATTGATACAGGCATTGATAATGCACATTGGGAGCAAGTCGCCGCTGAACGTGTTGCATGGAGGGCAAATATCAGAAATGGAATAAAGTCAAAGGAGAAAATTATTGCAGAAAAGTCACACACCAAGCGTTTGAGACGTAAGATGGTGCATGATGGTGGAAATGACCACGTGTTCAGATGCACCCACTGTGAACGGACATTTACAGCGCAAATTGGCCTTATCAGTCACACTCGCTACCGCCATAGTTAAAAGTTATTATGCCTTTTTAAAGCACAAACTATCGACTGTCAAGACGGCAAGGTGCCAATGTATGTGTGTATGTAGTTTACTGTAGATCATATAGTTCATTAATCTACCTGTATATGTGTGTATGTAGTTTACTATAGATTATTTAGTTCATTAATCTACCTGTGTATGTAGTCCATTGATCAACTTGTATATGTGTGTATGTAATTTACCATAGATCATGTAGTTCATAGATGAAGTGAATAAATTAATAATACTTTGTCAGAAATATTATTCAAATGTGAAGTATGTCATCTCCATAGAAGATATAACAGGAAGTTCTTGGACCCATAGGGTCCAAACTTTCAAACAATAGCAGCGACTATGTACTTAGTATTTCAGCCAAAGTTTTATTTCTGTATTCACTTCATAAGATATATCATTCTGCAGTATGCACCTGACGAGATGCAGCAAAATATGCCAGGCAATAAATAGTGCAATATTTGGTTTATGGTATCTGTGTTTACATTCACTAAGGGAATACATAGTTTAGAAAACATGTTGTGGCTTGACTGCCCGAAGTTGTGCCTTCACTGTCTGAAGTTGTGCCATATTTGTTGTCTCCATCAGCTATGGTGAAATTATTATTCTGTGTTGTTTCTCAGAGCTTGCCAGATTTGAGTGACTCTGAAATGTTCAAGATGGATGCCTTGTTGGCTGAAGTTTTTAAACAGAGACGACAAACAGGCAAGAAAGTCAGAGTGGAGAAGAAACAGGAGTTGGTCAACTTTCAAGTCAGGTAGATATTGCTGGATAAATGTTGTAGCATGGCTATTGTTGGACATGTAATGTAGATTTGAATGTTGTTGAACATCTCAGAGGGCCAATCCCAGTATAGTGTATAGAAAATTGAAAGGTGAACGTATTTTGCCTAAAAGGAGGAGGGAAGTGACTGCTTCTGACATTCAGAGGACTCCGATTGTGCTGATGTGTTGGCAGAGATTACTGTCATGTGGCAGAGTTTTTGTTTTATATATTTACATGTTGTTTTATGGTGTACTGTTGGATATGTGTTGTGGCATAGTATTTTGTTTTGTTTGTTAAATTCAAGTGGATATTGTATGTAAAGTGCCGGGATGGTTAACCCGGTCAACAAATGCCCGCAGAAGTCGGATGTGTCGGCCTAACGGCGCAAGAACGCAGCTTTGCTGTAAACAGGCACAACGCAATCATGTCCGGGAAAAAAAAAACTCTGGATGAACACAGAAGAAGAAGAAGTATGTAAAGTGTGTTTGATGTAATATGAGAGAAGGAGAGTGTGTTTGCGTGTACAAGAAACATTTTCATACGATGTTATTACAGATTGGGATTTCTAAATGAGATTATATTTGACATCTCCTCATCAATGAACATCAGTAATCTCTCTCTCTCTCTCTCTCTCTCTCTCTCTCTCTCTCTCTCTCTCTCTCTCTCTCTCTCTCTCTCTCTCTCTCTCTCTCTCTTTATCTCTCTCTTTCTCTTTCTTTCTCTCTCTCGACAGTTTCTCTTTGATTTCTAGTCTAGTATTTTAGCTTTTCAGTGATGCCCTCAATGTCATCTTCTTCTTCTTCAGCTTTCCGAGCCATTGAGGTTCTTTGCTGCAAATACAATCCGTCTCCATTCGTCTCTCTGGTGGACCTTCTCTTGCCAGTCGTTGATTCCAAGTGCTTGTAGGTCTGTACATGTATTATCTCTCCACCGTCTTCTTGGTCTACCTCGGGGTCTACGGTCATTTATTTCCTGAGTGTAAGCGAGTTTTGTTTCCCTATTATCTTCCATTCTTTCTATATGCCACAGCTATTGTAGTCTATTAGCCTTCATGATACCAGTGATTAGCGGGGACTTAAACAGATCATAAATGTCTTTGTTACTTCTTCTTTTCCACTCTCCACTTTGTGTATCCCTAATGGGTCCAAAGATGCGTCTTAAAATTTTGCCCTCAATGTCATTGCAACAGAAAATACCTTTATAAGTTCTTGATCCCCAGCTGCTTTGTTATTCACGAGGCCTTGATCTCCAGCCATTTTGTTATTCATGAGACCTGGATCTCCAGCCATTTTGTTATTCACGAGGCCTTGATCTCCAGCCATTTTGTTATTCATGAGACCTGGATCTCCAGCCATTTGTCTCCCATGTTTGTTGTGGCTGCTGTCCTTCTTGTAGTGCAGACATAACCAAGCTATCCCGCTCATCTGGAACTGAACCACTTGGATTTACAATAGTTCAGCGTCCAGCTTCTCACAAAGCTCATCATTCCATGTCATCGTCATAATTTGTCTCTTATTCCTGGAGTCTTACAGCTGGTTTTCTTAGTTAACCTGTCAACATTTTCCATGATTCACATTCACATATTAAGACTAGCAAAAGAGGGCACATGAATAAACAGATGTGATTATTGTTGTGTTAACCTGGTCTATAAACAAATTTCTGAAACTTTATTCTCAGTCACTTGTAACTTTATTTCTAGCGACTTGTACTTTATCCCAGGGCTTCGTAACTTTATTCCCAGGATCATGCAACTTTATTACCTGTGTCATGTAATTTTATTCTTTGTGTTGTGTAATCCTATTCCTAGGGTCTTGTAACTTTATTCCCAGAGTCTTGTAACTTTATTCTCAGCATCTTGTAACTTAATTTCCAGAGTCTTTGTAACTTTTTTCAGAAGGTCATGGTTTACACAGAGTGAATAAATGGATGTGATTATTGTTGTGTTAACCTGGCCTGTAAACATACCCCAGAGTCGTGCAACTTTATTGTCAGCATCTTGTTACTTTATTCAGAAGGTCATGGAATACATTGATTGAATGAGTTGAAGAATTACATGGAGTGAATAACTTTATTGTCCACTTTATTGAATAACTTTATTTGTTACTTAAAGAAAAATTTGTTACTTAAAGGGGGCTGTTTGGTCTCGAGGTATGGTGTCCGCCTCTAGTGCTTGAGGTCCCGGGTTCAAGCCCCGGTGATGCCGGGATTTTTTCTTGTGGACTTCTAGTAATAAATTTCCCCCGGTCTTTGGGTAGTGAGATCGGACGCCCGTGTGTTGTTGCGCACGTAAAAAATCCCTTGGCAGTTGGAAATCGAAAAAGATTAGCCTAACGGCGCTGCCCGGGCAAAATTTTGAGTTAAAAATCTACCCAAAGTATTCAGGATCCTCGCTGGTGCTACGAAGTTTGTGCATTGAGCTGAGTTTCTCCAGACTCAGGTTTGAGTTAGGAGGAGAACGGAGCACTTATGGGTTGCACCCAATGCTGTGAAGTTGATCCATCGACTAAACTAAACTAAACTAAACTTAAAGAATAGCTTGAGGTGAATGTGATTATTGCTATGTAAACCACCCTGTAACTTTATCCCCAGGGTCCTGGATCTGCTGGAGATATTGATCAAGGGAGACCGCTGCGGAGATTTTGTGTTTGTGAGTATCTGAGTGAATGTTCTGGTTTGTTGAACTAAAAACATATCCCTGTGACATACTGAACAGTCTGTTGTCTTGCTGAAAGTCAATTTTATAACTAATAACAGGTCACACTCAACTGCAAGTGCATTTAAGCATACTAAATCTCTCACATGAACTTAACTATGTTTATATTTAAAGTGCAGCCATGTACTCGAGACTGTCCCCCGCGCACTTCTTACATGTTTAAGACTTGCATTAGTCCTTGCTTATGTGTTCAAGAGTTGCAGCATAATTACCAAGTAGGATTAAGCAGTAAATGATTATGGTGTAAAATCCTAATCAACACATAAGATTAATTTGGTATAAAATAACTTGCTGCAAATATGGTAAAATCACAAAAGCAGGAATAACAGAGTTTCACAACATAAAACTCAGGAAATACAATAAAAATACAAATTCCCACACAGAAAATAGGGAAAATATATGTATATTTCACAATATTAATTACCATCGTTCTATCATTTCTATGTTACCAATGCTAAATCTGGACAATGACAGTAAAAGAGAAAATAAAATTACAATAATGGAAATGAAATTCCTGAAAAGAGCACTAAACAACGCAAGAAGTGAAAAAATCAGGACTAAAGTAGGTGTTATAGATAGAAAACAGTAAGTGAAATGGTTTGGCCACATAACTAAGCTACCAACTGACAGTATACCACAACAAGCAATGATGTACAGACCAAGTGGAACCAGAAGAAAAGGCCGACCAAGTAAATGATGGACAGAGGGAAAAACAGAGTCCATGGGAATCTCAATATATGAAGCCAATAAACAGGCACTCTCCTGCTGTTTATGCTTCACCTCGACACCGCAAAGTACAAGAGGAGCAGGATTAGATGAATAACTGTATCAAAGTTTATTTGACAAAGAACAAGTATGAAGCACAAAATTGCTGTTGGAGATGGTAATAAAAAAAAGTTAGTTGCATGTCCTTTTGCAGACATAGCAGTCAACCCCAGCATTTTATTTGCTGTTCGTGATTCCTGAGCAAGTTTACATTCAGTAGTTTGCCATTTCTTTCTTAACGACCGGCACCCATACCATTTCATAAAAACCAACACAGCTATGTTTCATAACCCCTTTGCCATGGAGTCGGCGAAGATGGTAATTTTTTTATTTTTTATTTTGCGTAGCCTTTACAGGACATCGCTGTCAACACCAGCATTTTACTGGTGTCGTTGATTTTTTGGCAAGATTACGCTCAGTAGTTTGCCGTTGCTTTCTGAGCGGCCAGCTCACTTATCCCGTAAGTTACCAACGCAGCGAGAACCGCTTCCAATTCTCATGCGCTGCGTTACCCCACATGGATAAACGGGATTACAGAGAAAGTCGTTTAACCCCTAGGCCAGGGAGATCGGCTGGAGATGGTAATAGCCAGTGTAAATTTTCAGTTATCATAAAATCTATACAGAATCTGTCCTGTCAGGTTATTTAGTCTGAAGACCAATATAACGTTTTATTAAACATGTCATTTCACCTTAAATCTAGCTTTGCAGTTGCCTGTGGACTTATTCTTTGATAATGTATGTGGTGATTTCCCCAGACTTCCCTACAGAACTGGATATGGCTTGCTTTATTAAATTTCTTTTATTTTAAAAGGCCTGTCATAGGGAATAAAATGTGTCCTCCAATCTCTGCATCAATCCACGTGATACTTCTGGAATCAGAATAATATTTATTTGACTTATATTTTGTAGTGGTTATTCATATTCACATGTTCATTCTGTGGTTATTTATAGAATCTGCTGAAGCCACTGGTTACCCTGATGCTGAAATCTGGCAACCCTGGGACGCAGGTTCTGGCAGACAGAGCCAAGGCATTGTTCACGCTGCTTAAGTCCAGAGCTAAGGTAAGTTTGTGCATTCTGGCAAGTTTAGTTACGTGTTTGTTTCAGTAAAACAATAATTGCTATTGAAATTAGACATAGTCAAAGTTTTTTGGGCACGTTATGAGAAGAAATAAACTAGAGAACTTGGTGACAACTGGCAAGATTGAGGGGAAAAGAACAAGAAGTAAATATCTTGCATACTTGGCCACATGGTGTGACACAGAACTGATCCATGACTTGTGATCGTGTGAGATGGTGAAATATGACAGCACAGGCTTATCAGCATGGCACATGTTGATGATTGAAAAGTATACTGGGCTTATATATTGGATACAGTCCTGGCAAATAAGTGTTCACACATGCTAGGACCTGTTTCCTACCTCCAGGTGATATTTCTGGTATAATGTGAATGAAGCTGGGTAAAATCAGGAACTTTTAAACAATTGAAAGAATGTCTTTAAGTGAGCATTGAATACAGACAATGAGATCAGTAAATAAGTGCTCCAGTCGCTACCACCACAGCTTGTCAACAGTTGTAATCCCAGGTTTGGTTTGTTTGTGCTACTTGAACCTTTAAATCAAGAAATACAAGATACAGGGAAATAGATTGAACACAAGACAGCTGTAGACATTAAAGGAAAACATTTGACAACTGTAGATACTAGACAAGGGGAACATTTGACAGCTCTAGACATTTGACAGCTGTAGACACTAGACAAGGAAAACATTTGACAGCTGTAGACATTAGACAAGGAAAACCTTTGACAGCTGTAGACACTAGACAAGGTAAACATTTGACAGCTGTAGACACTAGACAAGGTAAACATTTGACAGCTGTAGATACTAGACAAGGTAAACATTTGACAGCTGTAGGTACTAGACAAGGGGAACATTTGACAGCTGTAGGTACTAGACAAGGGGAACATTTGACAGCTATAGACACTAGACAAGGGGAACATTTGACAGCTGTAGGTACTAGACAAGGGGAACATTTGACAGCTGTAGACACTAGACAAGCAAAACATTTGACAGCTGTAGACAATAGACAAGGGGAACATTTGACAGCTGTAGATACTAGACAATGGGAACATTTGACAGCTGTAGACACTAGACAAGGGGAACATTTGATAGCTGTAGACACTAGACTAGGGGAACATTTGACAGCTGTAGACACTAGACAAGGAAAACATTTGACAGCTGTAGACACTAGACAAGGAAAACATTTGACAGCTGTAGACACTAGACAAGGAAAACATTTGACAGCTGTAGACATTAGACAAGGAAAACATTTGACAGCTGTAGACACTAGATAAGGGGAACATTTGACAGCTGTAGACACTAGACAAAGGGAACATTTGACAGCTGTAGATACTAGACAGTGGGAACATTTGACAGCTGTAGACACTAGACAAGGGGAACATTTGACAACTGTAGATACTAGACAATGGGAACATTTGACAGCTGTAGACACTAGACAAGGAAAACATTTGACAGCTGTAGATACTAGACAAGGTAAACATTTGATAGCTGTAGACACTAGACAAGGGGAACATTTGACAGCTGTAGACACTAGACAAGGAAAACATTTGACAGCTGTAGACACTAGACAAGGAAAACATTTGACAGCTGTAGACACTAGACATTTGACAGCTGTAGATACTAGACAAGGGAAACATTTGACAGCTGTAGATACTAGACAAGGGAAACATTTGACAGCTGTAGACACTAGACAAGGGAAACATTTCACAGCTGTAGATACTAGACAAGGTAAACATTTGACAGCTGTAGGTACTAGACACGGGAAACATTTGACAGCTGTAGATACTAGACAAGGGAAACATTTGACAGCTGTAGATACTAGACAAGGGAAACATTTGACAGCTGTAGACACTAGACAAGGGAAACATTTCACAGCTGTAGATACTAGACAAGGTAAACATTTGACAGCTGTAGACATTAGACATGGTAAACATTTCACAGCTGTAGACACTAGACAAGGGGAACATTTGACAGCTGTAGACTCACTGAACATGGGATATATTGTTTATGTAGCCTGTGACATCTGTTTATCCGGCCTGGAGTGCTTGTAAAGTATGTGCATGTGTTATTGCTTGTTCTCCACAGGATCTTTGTTTTATTTTATAATATAATGAGACTCTTCAAGAAAAGAAGTTTAGAGAAGTAAACATTATGGTGTAACCAATAAACACATCCAGTTTTAGTCATGTAAATAATTGAAAGAGGCTAAGACATATAGATAATGCAGACAGCATAGACATATAGACAACTTAGGCACATAGACAGTACAGATAACGTATAAATATAGACACATGGAAAATATAAACAGTAGTTAACATGGACACAGATAACGTAGACATACAGACAACATACACAACACAAATACTTAGGTGAAAAAATAAACGTTAACAACTTAGACAACTCAACAAATAAACAACACAGACAAACATCATAGAGAAATAGCAAAAAGATGGCATACATAATGTGGATGAAATAGACAAAGTAGACAGCATATCACAAACATCAGTAAGAGATACCTCTGAAGTTGGAGTGGGTTCACCTGATGGCGAGGGACTGTTAATAGGTAAAGCTAATCCACATGCAAAATTCAGTCCATCACTACTAGAAGTAGTGTATGTGTATGTAGTTCAAAGTGAGTGCAAAAAATAAAAAAATCAGTGAGAGATCATCAACAATTTATGACGAGGTTCAGAGAAGAGAGAAACAGGATTTTAATTGTAACAGCTGGAAAGATTGATGGAGACAGAAGCCAGTGATAGACGACAGTTGACAGCCTTTTATAATGGCATAGACAAGTACCAGCACTCTGTTGCTGACCACAAATGGTGGAGGATTACCACCCTTTCCATGTGTCAGATCATATCATGATGAGGATGATGATAGAAAATAGGTCGTAGTTTTTCTTTGCATGCATAATAGAAAAAAACAACAATTTCTAATCAACTAGTACAGGTTGAGTCAGGACAAGTAACTTTCAGCTCAGAGTCTCACATATAAACATCATAGAACTTGCTGATCAACTAGTACAGATTAAGTCAACTTCAAGCTCAGAGTCTGACACGTTTTATGTATAGAATTTTGCTGTATCTGCAGGGTCTCAATGATAATATTCACACAGCAGATGACCAGAAACAATTGTTCCTGGAGTTGTTGGACTTGGCAAAGAAAGGTCAGTCACATGTTTGTGTTTTGATTGGCTGGAATCTTCTGGAGGACAGCTGTAACTTTTAAATCTGATGGTATTCAGGTCATCTGAGCCCTGAAAATGGTTTTATCTACCAGAGCATGGTTGGGGTAGAAGCACCAGAAGGTGCATAAATGAATACCTAAATGGAGGTAGGCATAGCGGGTTCAACCCTTACACTGGACAGTTGGACAAAAATATTGACTTCTCGTCCTTGACTTGGGGACATCAATTACAAGTACCTGAGAAGTCAGAGTGGGTTTGCCAGATGGTGCGTTTAACTTGTGCTCCGAAGGTTGTGGGTTCGATTCCGGGCCGCGCCCTCCGGTTCACAAGTGAAATTTTTTGGAAACTCCTGTGGGTCATCGCTGGAGCTACGGAGTTCGTGCTTTGTGCGACGCTTTCCATGCTACGGAAAGAGACCGAGCCATATGGGATAAAACCTGGTGCAATGAAGTCGACCCTGTCGACTTTTAAGCGACTTTTTTAAAAAGTAGCAGCCTGTGTATAGACTATGCTTGAGTTCAGAGTGTAATCAGCTATCGTAGGATTATTCAGTGGTGAGGTCATGTGATCATGTCACCCAACATACTAGTCAGCCTGAAGACTGGTGGTGAGGTCATGTGATCATGTCACCCAACTCACTAGTCAGCCTGAAGACTGGTGGTGAAGTCATGTGATCATGTCACCTAAACTCAGCAGTTCTCTTCTATGACCTCTTTCTTTCCACCTTTGATTGTGCCCTGTGTGTGTATTGTCAGTAGTAGGCCCACATTCATACTGTGACCCAACCAACAAAGGAGTAGCGAACATGATTTGCATTCCCACATACCGTTTAGTTTAGTTTAGTCATTGGATCAACATCACGGCACACGGTTTAACCCACACACTCCCACATACCGTGATCAAAATCAGCTGCAGATGATTTGGAAGTAGACTACTTTGTGTTGATTTTGATCAACGGTCTCCCTGGCCAAGTGGTTAACGACATTGTTCATAATCCTGTATATCCACTTGGGGAAAACAGCAGCTGCAAGAATTGGCAGCGGTTCACGCCGTGATGGTAACTTACGGAGGTATGTGAGCCGGTCGTTCAGAAAGCAATGGCAAACTACTGAAAGTAAAAAACTTACTTAGTGCGCCAACAGCAGCTGAAAAATGCTGGTGTTGACTGCAACGTCCTGTAAGGGATATGCAACATTAAAAAATAAGTGTCTGTCATTCAGAAAGCAATACTGAATGTAAACTTGCCTAATATGTCACAAACAATCAAAAAGTGCTGAAGTTGATTATAATGTCCTGTAGAGAAAAGTTGATTATAATGTCCTGTAGAGAAAAGTTGATTATAATGTCCTGTAGAGAAAAGTTGATTATAATGTCCTGTAGAGAAAAGTTGATTATAATGTCCTGTAGAGAAAAGTTGATTATAATGTCCTGTAGAGAAAAGTTGATTATAATGTCCTGTAGAGAAAAGTTGATTATAATGTCCTGTAGTAGACTGTAACAACTATAGGGGTATCTCACTTCTGTGGATTGTTGGAAAAGTATTTGCCAGAATTGTTCTGCGCAGACTTCAAGTCCTAGGAGATCAAGTCTACCCCGAATCACAGTGTGGCTTTCGACAGAACCGGTCTACCACTGATATGATATTCTCATTGCGACAAATGCAAGAAAAATGACGTGAACAGAATCAACCACTGTTTATTGCCTTCATCGACCTCACAAAGGCATTTGATTTGGTCAGTCGTGAGGGTCTGTTCAAGGCACTAAAGAAGATTGGCTGCCCACCAACTCTTCTGTCCATTGTGGAATCGTTCCACACAGGCATGAAGGGTATAATCAAGTTTGATGGTGCAACTTCTGAAGAATTTGAAATCAAGAGTGGAGTTAAGCAAGGTTGTGTACTAGCTCCCACCCTCTTTGGACTATACTTTTCACTTCTACTGAAATATGCATTTCGTGATCAGGATGGTGGTATATACATTCACTCACGCTCAGATGGCGGCCTCTACAATGCTCAGAGATTGAAGGCTAAGACCAAAATTAGGAGGGTACTGATCAGAGAGTTGCTTTTTGCAGATGATGCTGCAGTTACGACCCACTCTGAGGAAGAATTGCAATGTCTACTATCTGCATTCTCCAATGCTTGTTCTGAATTTGGTTTAACAATTAGCAAAAGAAGACACAGATTATGTCACAAGGTGCACATGGGGTACCATCAATCTTTATTGACGACGCCGAACTAGAGATAGTAGACCATTTTACATATCTAGGATCAGTGGTAAATAGCAAATTATCCCTAGATCAGGAAATCAACATCCGGATTGGTAAGGCAGCAACAACAATGAACAGGTTAAGAAAAAGAGTCTGGGAGAACAGGAAGCTTACTGCCAAAACAAAAGTCCTTGTCTATCAAGCCTGTGTCCTTAGTACTCTTCTCTATGGCAGTGAAACCTGGACAACTTACTCACACCAAGAGAACAATTTAAACAGCTTTCATATGCGGTGTCTGCGAAGAATTCTTGGTATTAAGTGGCAAGACAAAATCACAAATACTGAAGTATTGGAAAGATCAGGTTGTGTGACAGTTTATTCCATGCTCAGTCTTCGTAGACTTAGATGGATAGGACATCTTAGGAGGATGGATGATGGTAGAATACCAAAGGATATCTTTTTTGGTGAATTACAGATGGGTAAGAGATCTCAGGGTCGGCCTCTACTACGATACAAAGATGTGTGTAAGCGGGACATGATTGATACAGGCATTGATAATGCACATTGGGAGCAAGTCGCCGCTGAACGTGTTGCGTGGAGGGCAAATATCAGAAATGGAATAAAGTCAAAGGAGAAAATTATTGCAGAAAAGTCACACACCAAGCGTTTGAGACGTAAGATGGTGCATGATGGTGGAAATGACCACGTGTTCACATGCACCCACTGTGAACGGACATTTACAGCGCAAATTGGCCTTATCAGTCACACTCGCTACCGCCATAGTTAAAAGTTATTATGCCTTTTTAGAGCACAAACTATCGTCTGTCAAGACGGCAAGGTGCCAATGTGAGAGAAAGGTTGATTATAATGTCCTGTAGAGAAAAGATGATTATAATGTCCTGTAGAGAAAAGCTGATTATAATGTCCTGTAGAGAAAAGTTGATTATAATGTCCTGTAGAGAAAAGTTGATTATAATGCCCTGTAGAGAAAAGTTGATTATAATGCCCTGTAGAGAAAAGTTGATTATAATGTCCTGTAGAGAAAAGGTGATTATAATGTCCTGTAGAGAAAAGGTGATTATAATGTCCTGTAGAGAAAAGGTGATTACAATGTCCTGTAGGGAAAAGTTGATTACAATGTCCTGTGGAGAAAAGTTGATTATAATGTCCTATGGAGAAAAGTTGATTACAATGTCCTGTAGAGAAAAGTTGATTACAATGTTCTGTTGAGAAAAGCTGATTACAATGTCCTGTAGAGAAAAGTTGATTATAATGTCCTGTGGAGAAAAGTTGATTATAATGTCCTGTAGAGAATATGCAACTAACTCACTCAACTTTCATGCTATTGTCTAGTGGGATAAAAACATCTTTTCTTTTGTTTTCTTGTGTTTGCTAGCTTTGAACTCACGCATAGTCCATACACATGATACTACTTCTGGTGCACTGGACTGATGTTTGTATGTGGATTAGCTTTCCCTATTACCAGTGTCCCCCGCCATCAGGCGAATCCACTCCAACTTCTGAGGTACTTGTAATTTATGTCCCCAAGTCAAGGACAAGAAGTCAACATTTTAGTCCAACTGAAGGGTGTGAGGGTTGAACCCGCTACCTCAACATCAGCACGCCAGATTGTTTAAGAACAAGCACTCTTATCCACTTAGCACACTAACCTACATAAAAACAAATGAAGCTATATTCTAGAATCTGCTAATGTCTATAGTAATTGTACAGTTTGAACAACTCTCCTTTGGTATGTCACCTGTGTTAACCCCAGCAGCATTCATTCTTTCACATATTTTCTACATTGCTAATGTTACCTTGGGAGCTACAGTGGCAAGCATGCTTGCCTGCCATCCTAGTGGGTATGTGTTTGAGTCCTCCTTGAGAACCTGGGTTCTAGGTCAGCTTAGTTCACAATGGGTACTAAACATTTCTGGCAAGTTTTGGCTGCCATTCTGATATTTAACCACACCATTATAAGTGTGGATTGTTGTATACAAACATAATCTTTGCACCTTGTACCCATTACACCACAAGGCATTAAAAATCAGGCTTAATGTTGAATGTCTTGTTTCAATCAATCAATCATGTGCCATGCCGGAAAGCGTGGGCGGTCATGACTCCCTATTTCACTCGATCACCAGAGTCATGGATCAGCTCAGTGTTCCTGTCTCAGCCATGCCATGTGGCCAAGCCATCCAGGTATTTACATCTCGGTCTTCCCCTTGGTCTGTTCCCTTTGATCTTGCCAGTTGTCACCAAGTTCTCCAATCCATTTCTTCTCATAAAATGTCCAAAAAATTTTGACTATCTACGTCTAATTTCTCTAATCAATTTACGATTTTCATTTATCTCCTGTAGTACTTGGTCATTGGTTTTTCTGCCTGTCCATGGTATTCTTTGCATTTTCCTCAGAAACCACATTTCTGCAGCCATCGGATGTTTTTTCAGCTTGACTGCTCATTGTCCAAGTTTCACGTCCATATAAAAGAACAGGCTCTATGTAGCACCTCAACATTCTTTTTCTCATTTCATTTGACATCTTTTTATTGGTCAGTATGTTTTTCATCTTGTTTCATCAGCGGCTTAATGTTGAATCTCTTGTTTCATCAGTGACTTAATGTTGAATCTCTTGTTTCATCAGCGACTTAATGTTGAATCTCTTGTTTCATCTGCAGCTTAATGTTGAATCTCTTGTTTCATCAGCGACCTAATGTTGAATCTCTTGTTTCATCAGCGACCTAATGTTGAATCTCTTGTTTCATCAGCGACCTAATGTTGAATCTCTTGTTTCATCAGTGACTTAATGTTGAATCTATTGTTTCATCACCGAATTAATGTTGAATCTCTTGTTTCATCAGTGATCTAATGTTGAATCTCTTGTTTCATCAGCAACAGACAAGCGCCATCTGCAGGATGTCTCTTTGGCTTGTTACGTTCTGGTGAGTCAGCTAATGCCTACCCTGTACATCCATGATCTGTGATGTTCCTTGTACATCCATGATGTGTGATGTTCCCTGTACCTTCATGATGTGTGATGTTCCCTGTACCTTCATGATGTGTGATGTTCCCTGTACCTCCATGATGTGTGATGTTTCCTATACATTCATGATGTGTGATGTTCCCTGTATCTTCATGATGTGTGATGTTCCTTGGACCTCTGTGATGTGATGTTCCCTGTACTTTAATGATGTGTGATGTTTTCTGTACCTCTGTGATGTGTGATGTTCCTTGTACATCTGTGGTGTGATGTTCCTTGTACATCTGTGGTGTGATGTTCCCTGTACTTTAATGATGTGTGATGTTTCCTGTACTTCTGTGATGTGTGATGTTTCTTGTACATCCATGCCACATAGCAAGTGCCCTAAAGCACACAATACAGAGGATGGAAGGAAAATCCCGAAGTGAACAGTGCACCAAAACCATGAGATACGAGGATACGTCACACCAACGCCAGCATGACAACGAAAACGATACGTTGTGTAGTGATCTTCTTCTTCTTCTTCTTCGTTCATCCGGTGTTTTTTTTTTCCGGACGTGATTGCGTTGTGCCTGTTTACAGCAGAGCTGCGTTCTTGCGCCGTCAGGCCGACACATCCTACTTCTGCGGGCATTTGTTGACCGGGTTAACCTTCCCGGGTGTAGTGATCTAAGTGAGCGGTTGTGTATTTCGATTGTGGAAACAAATTGGTGTGGCTATTGGACATTTGGAGGTAATTGAACAGTGGACTTCAAGTGGATAATAAATAGAAGCATTGTTTGGAAAGCGCCATGGATCCAAGAACGACGGGCAGAAACTAGACGAAACTCAGACGAACATAACAACAAGGATGATCGGAAAGAACAGAGGGAATAGGAATAGTCTGAGCGTCAAGGTGAATATGAGACAGATTTATATATTGAAGATTAGTGCTCGCTTAGGTTAGATGTTATCCCGGCAATAACGGGTGCTCTACGGGAACACTATAATAATATGTAATAATACTGTTAACACTGAATTAAAAGATGTTAAAATTTCGCCTGAGCTCCGTTGGTCATTCTCGTATTCTCAAGTTCATCAGTGAAGACTGTTGTTGTCGCTCAGTTTAACGAGCCAGTTCATTTTGTAGGTTCGAACACATCCTCATGGCACAACACTGCGGACAATGACTTACATTATAGCAATCCATGATGTGTGATGTTCTCCTTACTTCCACGATCTGCGATTTTTCCCAAAATATAAAAGTTTCTGGATCATTAGGAAATTAGTCTAAAACAATGTGCTGACACTAGACATAACTATAAAAGTAATAATTTGCACACAGGGGCAATTTTGTTGACAAATTTGAGATAGCTCAAAACTGAGAAATTTCAACAGGTGGCCGGCCGGACCTGGATTTTTCCCAAAATATAAATGTGTCTGGATCACTATGACATTAGTCTAAAGCAATGTGCTGAAACTAAACATGACCATAAAAGTAATAATTTGCAATCCTGTAGCAAATTTGTTGACAAATTTGAGAGTGCCCAAAATTGAGAAATTTCAACAGGTGGCTGGTCATGGATTTTTCCCAAAGTATAAAAGTTTCTGCATCATTAGGAAATTAGTCTAAAACAATGTGCTGACACTAGACATGACCATAACAGTAATAATTTGCACTCCAGGGGCAATTTTGTTGACAAATTTGCGATAGCTCAAATTTGAGAAATTTCAACAGGGGCCTCCATGATGTGAGATGTTCCCTGCACCATGAAGTGTGATGTTCCCTGCACCTCCATGTGTAATGTTCCATGCACATCCATGATGTGTGATCATTTCTAGAGTTGTTCTTGTTTTATTTCATGGAGATGTATGTATAGTGTTCTCTTGTCATGTTCTTGTTTGTTTCTTGACATTTCATGTGGAAATATTCTCTTACATTTTTGTTGTTTGTTCCTGGACATTCATGTGTAGTGTTATTCATGGACGTTTATGTGTAATGTTATGTTCTTGAATGTTTGTCTTTTGTTCATGAGCATTTATCTGTAATGTTATGTTCCCTTGCTTGGCTGTCCTTTGTTCATGAGGTGTAATATTATGTTGCCTTGAATGTTTATCCTTTGTTCATGAGCATTTATGTGTAATATTATGTTTCCTTGAATGTTTGTCCTTTGTTCATGAGCATTTATGTATAATATTATGTTCCCTTGAATGTTTGTCCTTTGTTCATGAGCATACGTGTGTAATGTTCTCTGGTAATTTTCTTCTTTGTCTGTGTATGTTCCTTACAAGTAATGTTTGTCTTATATTATAGTCTTGTTGTTTGTCCACATGCCAGTCAAGGTTGCTTAATGTCACAAGAAGTGACAAGATTGTCAAGAAATTTTGGGCACGTTATGAGAAGAAATAAACTAGAGAACTTGGTGACAACTGGCAAGATTGAGGGGAAAAGAACGAGGGGATGGCAGAGAAGTAAATATCTGGATGGCTTGGCCATGTGGCATGGTCGAGACAAGAACACAGAGCTGATCCACGACTCTGGTGATCTGGTGATTGTGTGAGATGGTGAAACATGACCGCCCATGCTTATATGCATGGCACATAAAGTGATGAGTGACAAGATTGAACACATATCAGGAAGCACACAAGCATAATACCAGTTTTAGACTTCCATAAACAAAAAGAACAAAGTGGTTCGGCCAAATGTCGCAACTGTCTCCAGAGACACATGCTCCATCTGTACACCAGAAGACAGGCAGAGGTCTGTCCCTACAAGAGATGGATTAATGATACAGACGAGACAGTGCATGTAGCAGAGGTGAGATCTCATTCTAGAACTCTCTAGACATGCTGATGCTGTGATGCAAGGATGACAGAGACAGAGGAAGAAATCTTTGATGTTACTGTACATTGTAACGTATATTAGTGTTGTTTGTTGTTATTAAATTGAACTGTGTGAATATATTTGTTTCTTCAATATTTACAGACAAGTATTACCCTGAGTCAGTCACAGTCGCAGGTATAGTATTGTTGTTCGCTTGTTTGTGTTTTGATTACTTCTCACTTTTTGTGTTTTGATGACTTGCTTTCATCTACCTTATTTAGTCATGACTACACATTTTAGATATTGTGCAGAATAATTCCATCATTAGATTTTTATTGAATTCTTAGATTTGCATCTAGTTGGTTTTATCTCTGACCTCTGCCATCTGAAATGAGCCAACTGTATGGGTGATGTAGGCATATGAGGCTGGTCCACCCAGTTTCACAATTCCGACATACCGGGCTTGAAGTCAGCTACATTCAGTTTGGGAGCTGATTGCTTTGCATTGATTTTCTGAATGGTTTGAATGTTGGCTGTTCAGAAAACATAACATTATCTAGAAAATCACAAAGTGCCAGTAAATACTGGAAATGATTGCGAGCTTCCTGTAAAGGATATGCACCAGCATTAGTTTTTAATTATTTGAAGCTAATAAACTGCTGTATTCATCACAAAAATAGTTCTATAACTGTTACTGCTAGTTAACTGTTTTTATAATCTAGTGAATGGTTTGACAGCTGACTTGTATTTGTCAATTTCAAGTCAGTTCTTGGGTTCTGCACTGTTATGCATGTTGATTTATTCCTTAGACAGTTTTGTTTTCTTTGACCCTGTAGTCTCTTTGTGTGTCATATTTCCACAGGAGCCAGCCAGTTCATGTGCACAGCTTGTGATGAATGCCCTGGAGAGAGTCATCAGCAAGAAGTAAGTGCATCTCCACTAACAGTTGTTGCATGGACATTTCTGTTAGGTAGAAGAGAATTTAATCACCCCTGTAAATATTCAGGTAATCCCATCACAAAAACTGACATTCAAATGTGAAGTCTGAGCCCTTTCACATAACATGAGTTGACTAGTTCTTTTTCTTGCCACTTTGTTTTCCCCTCAGGTCTTTCCACACAATTCTGATGATTTATTAGAAGGCTGGTTGTGTCGATATCCTAACCGTGCCATGTCAGGAACAAATCCTGTCGCACTGAGGCTTAAACCCAGACCACTTTCTGATTAGGTAAACGCAATAACCACTATATTCTTGAGATGTGTTGGGAATATGATATCTTCTTCTTCTTTTCGTTCATCCGGAGTGTTTTTTTCAGATGTGATTGCGGTGTGTCTGTTATGCGCCCTTGGGCCGAAACCCGTAGGCCAACACATCCGACTACAGCGTGCTTTTTTGACCAGGTAGCATTCCTGGGGGAATATGATATAGAAACTTCTGTCTGGTAGAGAAAATGAGTGTGTTCTCTTGCTTGTTTGCGCTGAGAGGGACATTGGTTACATTGTATCCAGTTAAACTGTTAACGTGTGTATACTTAAACTGTTGCATTGTGTCTAGTTAAACTGTTACAATGTATAGTTAAACTGTTACATTGTGTCTAGTTAAACTGTTACATTGTGTACAGTTAAACTGTTACATTGTGTATGGTTAAACTGTTACATTGTGTATAGTTAAACTGATACACTGTGTATAGTTAAACTATTACATTGTGTTGATTAAACTGTTACATTGTGTATAGTTAAACTGTTACATTGTGTATAGTTAAACTGTTACATTGTGTATAGTTAAACTGTTACATTGTGTATAGTTAAACTGTTACATTGTGTCTAGTTAAACTGTTACATTGTGTATAGTTAAACTGTTACATTGGGTATAGTTAAACTGTTACATTGTGTCTAGTTAAAACTGTTACATTGTGTCTAGTTAAACTGTTACATTATGTATAGTTAAACTGTTACATTGTGTATAGTTAAACTGTTACACTGTGTATAGTTAAACTGTTACACTGTGTATAGTTAAACTGTTACATTGTTTATAGTTAAACTGTTACATTGTTTATAGTTAAACTGGTACATTGTGTCTAGTTAAACTGTTACATTGTGTCTAGTTAAACTGTTACATTGTGTCTAGTTAAACTGTTACATTGTGTATAGTTAAACTGATACACTGTGTATAGTTAAACTGTTACATTGTGTATAGTTAAACTGTTACATTGTGTATAGTTAAACTGTTACATTATGTATAGTTAAACTGTTACATTGTGTCTAGTTAAACTGTTACATTGTGTCTAGTTAAACTGTTACATTGTGTCTAGTTAAACTGTTACATTGTGTCTAGTTAAACTGTTACATTGTGTATAGTTAAACTGTTACATTGTGTCTAGTTAAACTGTTACATTATGTATAGTTAAACTGTTACATTGTGTATAGTTAAACTGTTACACTGTGTATAGTTAAACTGTTACACTGTGTATAGTTAAACTGTTACATTGTTTATAGTTAAACTGGTACATTGTGTCTAGATAAACTGTTACATTGTGTATAGTTAAACTGGTACATTGTGTCTAGATAAACTGTTACATTGTGTATAGTTAAACTGTTACATTGTGTCTAGATAAACTGTTACATTGTGTATAGTTAAACTGTTACATTGTGTATAGTTAAACTGTTACATTGTGTCTAGATAAACTGTTACATTGTGTCTAGTTAAACTGTTACGTTGTGTCTAGTTAAACTGTTACGTTGTGTATAGTTAAACTGTTACATTGTGTACAGTTAAACTGTTACATTGTGTATGGTTAAACTGTTACATTGTGTGTGGTTAAACTGTTACATTGTGTATAGTTAAACTGGTACAGTGTGTCTAGTTAAACTGTTACATTGTGTCTAGTTAAACTGTTACAGTGCGTATAGTTAAACTGTTACATTGTGTATACTTAAACTGTTACATTGTGTCTAGTTAAACTGTTACAGTGTGTATAGTTAAACTGTTACATTGTGTATAGTTAAACTCCATGAGGCGGAGTGGCCACTTCCAGTGGTGTAGCCAATGGTGGGGAGAAATGAGAACGACTGCTGCCCTTGTGTCATTTTTGAAAAGTGGCGCCATATTCATTTATGCAGTAAGTCTTCCTTGGTACTCACCTTGAATTTTCTACAACAATTTACATACAGTCAACCAGTTGACTGTCAATTCTGATTATGTCTCTGGCGGTTTTCTTTCTCGTCACCTTTACTATATAAAACGACTTAAGACTTTCTTTAAGAATACAAGCTGAAGAGTCTGTGAAACATATCTTGTCCAAATATTTTTCAGGTCATCCAAACCATCTGTGGCATTCTTCAACATGCTGATAGAACTGGACCCGGTAAGCTTCTGTTGCTTGTGCAGTGTCAGATAGAAATATATTATAACTAGCATAAACATTTGAACTAAAACATGAACATTCACAAAAACTCAGATGATAAATCTTGGTGGGTGTTTAAAAAACATAGAGAAAATGGATGTACAAATGATCAAATGTTTATATTTGAATAAATTCTGTAATAAGATGAAGTAAGAAGTGAGCCTAAGTTTATTATAATGTGGTAGAGTTTAAATGAAATGATTATAATGGGGTACACAAGGTGAGATTGTGTAAAACAAGCAGATCATGTGTATAGCAGGGAGATCATGTGTATAAAAGGGAGATTATGTGTATAACAGGGAGATCATGTGTATAGCAGGGAGATCATGTGTATAACAGGGAGATTATGTGTATAACAGGGAGATCATGTGTATAGCAGGGAGAGCATTGCATAACAGGGAGATTATGTGTATAGCAGGGAGAAGATTTGTATAGCAGGAAGAACGTGTGTATAACAAGGGGAATTTGTGCATATGGAGAATAGGGGCACATAACTTCCACTTGATAATTTTGTGAGAAGTCAAAAAAGTAAAAAAAAATATCCCTGGGACATAACAAAGAATCAATAAATCAGTTGGTAATTTGACATGAGTTGTATATAATATTAATAAATCAGCTGAAAATTTGATATGAGTAGTAGATAATGTTAATAAATCACTGTTAATTTGATATGAATAGTAGGAAGTGTTAATAAATTAGCTTTTAATTTGATATGAATAGTGGGTAATCTTAATAAATCAGTTGATAATTTCTTCTACTTCTTCTTTGCGTTCATCCGGAGTGATTTTTTCAGATGTGATTGCGGTGTGTCTGGTTAGGCACCCTCGGGTCGAAACCCTCAGGCCAACACATCCGACTTTTAGCGTGCATTTTTGACCAGGTTAGCAATCCTGGGAGACTCTCACTTTTGTGGTACCGTCCACATCTCAGCTGGTCAAGTTGGAACAGTCGAAGACTACACGGTCATCCCTCAAGTGAAGGCAGGGACAGTCCATAGCATTTTCCGCCATCCTGGGTGGCTTCCATAATTGCAGAGCCGGCACATAACGCTCTGGTGCTGGGTTTACCGAGGGAATCGTCACGTCCTGCTCATGGCTGTTTTAATTCCTCACTTCAGTATATTGGGCATTTCGCTCGCCCTGGGCCGTTCCTGCACAAACCAGTCAGCTCTGCGGTTGGTTTCCACTAAGCGAGTTTTCGGACATGTGCTTGTCCCTGTACCCATCAGAGCTGTTCCAGGCACTGCGGACATTCGGAAAAACTACCTAGTCAGAGCTGTTCCGAACAAGAGCGGCATTCGGAAACTAGGTAGTCAGAGCTGTTCCTAGCACGAGAGACATTCGGACGAGACATTTCACTCGGACGTAATTGCGTAGTGTCAATTTTTAGTTTGCCACCCGTAGGACGACACTTCCGACTTCCGGCGGGCATTTTTTAATGAGGTTAACCTTCCTCTGATTTCGAGGCACGTTAGACTGTTGTGATGTCGCCCACATCTCAGCTGGTCAAGATAGAACGACCAACGACATCGCGGTCGGCCCTCAAGGGAAGGCAGGAGCAGACAATGGGCAGTCCCTCGCTATCCAAGGAGGCTTCCATAATTGCAGAGCCGGCACATATTGCTCCGAGACTGGGCTCACCCGAGGAGTTGCCACGTCCTGCTCATGGCTGCTTTACTTCCTCACTTCCATGTATTGGGCATCTCGCTTGCCACTGGTCGCTCAAGTGAGCTCCAGGGCGACATCCACTCGGTAAGCTTTTGCTTTTGGACCACGCAATAGGTTCGCTCGCCGTGCGTTCCATTTCGCGTTATTGAGACGTTTCTCCACTTTTATCTACACTCTCTATGAGTTAGATACAGACAGTTTTCGTAACCATTTCCTTCGACTGGGGCATTTTACTGACTTTTTGTACTCGCTCACGAGGTAGGCTACATGTGCTGCCGGCTCAGCACCTTACCTTCGTGCAGCAGTCAGTAGTAAACGGCCAGGCCATCTCATCCGGGAATCCAACATATCCCTCAGCTGAGAGCCTTCAAACAAGTGTCAGAACTGGGCATGTAGCTTGCTCAGTATCTCGATTCCAATTTTTCGGTAGGTGGATATCGGCCCGACTCTCAGATCCGAGGGTCTGTAGCTTAGAGGCGTTCAGCCTAAACCCTCGACAGAGAGCCTTAGAGTATTGTCTGAAACAAGAACTGCCTTCATGCGCCTGATTTAAACTTTTGACTGCTATCCTCAGTCTCCTGCAGAGCAGCAGGTTGTGTCTCTCTTAGTCTGGTCCCTATCCCATACGCTGTCCGATATGTAGTTTTCACCCATCGGCAAGCACATGGGGTCAACGGGACACTCAAGCTCCCCCACCACGGCAAGGTGGAGACACATCGGGGGAGAGTTGATAATTTGACATGAGTTGTAGAAAATATTAATAAATTAGCTGTTAATTTGATATGAATAGTAGGTAATGTTAATAAATCGGCTATTAATTTGGCATGGCTAGTAAAATTATGCAATGAATAAACAATGTTCCCTTAATACTAAATTAGATGTAATTTTTGTTCACTGTATTTTACATATGTAAATGTTGTGTGTTTACATTCATGTAATTATGCTTTTATTTTGTTAATTTAATGTTTGTGTATGTTAATTTCTGTTTACCTGTCTACTTGTTGACAATAAAAGGTATTTATGTAAATGTATGTTTTCCTCAGAGTCAGTTTCAAGAACTGGGTCCCTTGTTACTGGAGAAACTGAAGGAGGAGTCTGCAAAACCTCATGGTCGAGTAAGTGTGGGTGTTTATATAGTTTGTTATGAAATCTCAGTGACTGTTGTTATATTGTTGTAGGGGAATTATAGTGAGACTTGGCCCATCTAGTGTCTAGTAAGAGGAAAGACTTAACATCTTTCACATAATATGTCTAGTGTTCTGGTCTCAACATCTCTTGAAATGACAGAGTGAGAAATGCTGAAGTGCTGTCAGACACTGATCAACTGACCACAAACTTGCAACAGTAAGTGCATGGTTATTTTCTCCCTTACAAGAGCTTTGGTTTTATATATAGAATATATATGCAGAAGTCTTCTATATCATGTGTGCTAGAAAGGTCTTGCGTTCTGTATCAGCGGTGAGTGTTCAGCTGTCACATCTACACAGAAGTATAGATGACCATAACATTTTAACGGGCCAGGGTTTTTGGCGCTGCCCAACACTGTCCAAGTGAAGAGTTATGTAAGTGTGTGATCAGGAAGGAAACATGCAGGACTCACTGCCACATCAGTCATACAATTTAAAATAGACAAAACATAACACAGACAAATAGTGTTGTTTCTGCAATGATATTCAGGGCTGCTCTGAAGTTGACCTCCTTATAGTTCGAATCCAGAGTCTGAACATGTCCCTAGAAGGGTGAACATGTGCCTAGAAGGGAGAACATGTGCCTAGAAGGGAGAACATGTGCCTAGAAGTGCCTAGAAGGGAGAACATGTGCCTAGAAGGGTGAACATGTGCCTAGAAGGGAGAACATGTGCCTAGAAGGGTTAACATGTGCCTAGAAGGGTTAACATGTGCCTAGAAGGGAGAACATGTGCCTAGAAGGGTTAACATGTGCCTAGAAGGGAGAACATGTGCCTAGAAGGGAGAACATGTGCCTAGAAGGGTTAACATGTGCCTAGAAGGGAGAACATGTGCCTAGAAGGGAGAACATGTGCCTAGAAGGGTGAACATGTGCCTAGAAGGGTGAACATGTGCCTAGAAGGGAGAACATGTGCCTAGAAGGGTTAACATGTGCCTAGAAGGGAGAACATGTGCCTAGAAGGGTGAACATGTGCCTAAAAGTCCCTAGAAGGGTGAACATGTGCCTAGAAGGGTGAACATGTGCCTAGAAGGGTTAACATGTGCCTAGAAGGGAGAACATGTGCCTAGAAGGGAGAACATGTGCCTAGAAGGGTTAACATGTGCCTAGAAGGGAGAACATGTGCCTAGAAGGGTTAACATGTGCCTAGAAGGGAGAACATGTGCCTAGAAGGGTGAACATGTGCCTAAAAGTCCCTAGAAGGGTGAACATGTGCCTAGAAGGGTGAACATGTGCCTAGAAGGGTGAACATTTGCCTAGAAGGGAGAACATGTGCCTAGAAGGGAGAACATGTGCCTAGAAGGGTGAACATGCAGACAACCTGATCCTTCCAGTCACACGTGGGTTGATTCATCCTCTTATATGTCACATCCTCAACAAATGTAAGGTGTAGATGCTGATCATTACAGTCATATATATGTTGAAAAAAAACTCACATTCATCCACTCATATGTCCCTTTATGTTAATAAGTTTTTTTTTAAAAGCATTTCTGTCACATTTTATATGCAAATATTTTGGCTTTCCACAGATGGTCTGTTGCTTGGTCCTGGCCAGTTTGTGCAAGAAAACCGAGAATGTGAGTATTTGTCAAGTATGTACAGTTTGTTTACAATTAAAGTTTGGACTGAAGATCATAGTGGCCAGGAAAGAGCAGCTTACAGAGTTCTTGAGTAGACCTGTCAATCAACATCAAACTGGCACAGTTGGTCACTGTAGGCTGGCTGGATGTTTGAATGAATAAGATTGGTGAACCTAAAGTCCTGCCTGGAGCGAAGTCCATTTAAGGATCTCCTCCACACCTGGAGGAGGTCGTGCCAGGAGCGAGTCCATTGAAGGATCTCCTCCACACCTGGGGTTGTACTGGGTATATGGTGCTAGCTCTGTAGCTGTACAGACCGGCTGGATCTCAGTGGCTGGTGCGTGGCCTTTACTACCCGGGACATTCCCGGGGACCACCTGGGGGTCCAGGTCATTTATTAAATCCAGCTGTATGCTGATTTGAACACATGCCCACTGGGCTAGCAGACAAGAATGCAAACACTGCATCTCCGGTGCTTAGAGGGCAGTGGTGATAATGTGGAGTGAAGTGAACAGAACAAAATACGATTGTTCTTTCTTGTACGTGGGCAAGTTTAGTTTTATTATTATAATTCTATGCAGACAAAAACTTGTGTGGTCATATATGTTTGGTGAGTAAGTTTTGTGTACACATTGGTATTTGTTGACATAGAGCACAACCTTAATATGAAA
This sequence comes from Cepaea nemoralis, assembly GCA_014155875.1. Lineage (NCBI taxonomy): Eukaryota > Metazoa > Mollusca > Gastropoda > Stylommatophora > Helicidae > Cepaea > Cepaea nemoralis. The sequence continues at coordinate 31,516 of JACEFZ010019243.1, forward strand.
GATACAAATAATCCCATTTAGGATACTGCCATAGGTCTCACAGATACATGGTCATGTCATAGGTTTCACAGATACAAGGTCATGTCATAATGTGACCTTCTCTCTTTCTCCTCACTGCTACTTCTTAGATAATTTCCAGAACATTCTTGTCATGTCACTGGTAGAAACATCTGATCACTGAAGGTTAAAGGCTGATGGATTGACACGTTTGACCCCAAATGGCTTGGTCTGTATCTACAGAATGGCAGGTTGTCTGCTGATAACATCACACAAGGCACAGACTCCAGCAATGACACCCAAGAGTCCCTGGAAAAATATGACTTGGCCCACCGATTCCTAGTAAGAGGAAAGACCTAACATTTTCCACCTAGGATATCTGTATTCTAGTTTTGACATCTCTTGGAAGGACAGAATAAGAAATGCTGTTACACACTGAACAAACAAACGTGCATACGCTGAATGACACAGCCCGAGAACAAATCCATGACATTCAGAGCACAAGGCAGATGGTTTGGCCATGGAGACCTTTATCTTGTCATTGTGTGAGCATTGAATTCAGATCTCTATGGTGGTGGTAAGCAAAGCACACTTAACACTGTATCCATATAAACTGAGGATTGGGGAATTACCATTGTAGCCATATAAACTGAGGATTGGGGAATTACCATTGTAGCCATATAAACTGAGGATTGGGGAATTACCATTGTAGCCATATAAACTGAGGATTGAGGAATTACCATTGTAGCCATATAAACTGAGGATTGGGGAATTACCATTGTAGCCATATAAACTGAGGATTTGGGACTTACCACAGTAGCCATCTAAACTGAGGACTGGGGAATTACCACTGTAGCCATATAAACTGAGGACTGGGGACTTACCACAGTAGCCATCTAAACTGAGGACTGGGGAATTACCACTGCAGCTGTATACACTAAGGATTGGGGACTTACCACTGCAGCCATATAAACTGAGTATTGGGGAATTACCACTATAGCCATATAAATTGAGGACTGGGGACCTACCAGTGTAGCCATATAAACAGAGGACTGGGGACGTAAGAGTGTAGCCGTATAAACTGCGGACTGGGGAGGAATGGCTTAGAAGTCAGTGCCCTCTCCCCTTCCCACCCTCTGACTCCAGCAGACTGTACAATCTATGGTGTTAGTTAGTTAGTTAGTTAGTTAGTTAGTCGCAGTTCCAACTTCACAGCAACGGGTTGTCCCCATTATGCTCCGTTCCTGTGCCAGTGAATACCACACAAAACGCTCCCCACTGTCCAATGTGAAAAGTGGAAAAGACAGGAGTCTCGACAAACAACAGCCCGCACAGATACACTGTGCATAATGCCGCCACCAGAATGTCAACACACCAGTCCCCCACGAAACACCCAATTCATCTCTGATGGAATCGGCAGTCATTTTCCTATTTGGATGTTTCCTAGATGTTCACCCACACAGTCCACGAAAATACAGTTCATCACCGACAGCAGTGGCAGTCAACCAGAAGCCCAGCAGCCACACATTTCTGCATAAGGCAAAAACCGGTCAACTCTGGGACATAGCCACCAGCCATCGCTCCGAACATGCAGTCACGTTCCAAAAAAAAACTTGGGCAGATTCAAAAGCACTTCACACGAAACCCACAGCTCACAGTGTCGCGCCACGCACTCACTCAGTAGCACGGCGATGGAACCATCAAGCCTCCTTAGTCGCCTCTTACGACATGCATGGTAGGCTGCAGTGTTGCTATTCTTTGCTTCCCTTATGGGCCCCGGCAACACACAGGGGTAATCTATGGTGTAGTTTGTGTAGGTTTTTAAAATAAGAAAAAGAGTAGTATACACCCCTCTGATCCTGGTTGACTGGATAAGACATTTAGTATTCTCAGATAAGGGTGAAAGATAATAGGAGGACCTATGCAAATACTGCAAATTTCAAGGCAGTTGAGAATACCAGGGATAAATTTCAAATTAGGATCTCTTTCCAGAAAAGATTATTCAAAGAATATGTGGTTTTGGTACATGCATTTGGATCCTCTTCAATGGTATGGAGTTCAGGGAGGAGAATGAAGAGCTCTTGGAGGCAGTGGAGTGCAGTGTTAATGGTGTACCACATCAATGTTGCACCTGCCGGCTACATCACCTGCATTGGTGCAGACAGGAGAGGGAGGGAGGGTGAGAGAGCGAGAAGTAAAGAACCCTTTTATACATGCCTTGAGGTGTACGGGGTATATGGTGCTAGCTTTATAATGTTATAGATCCCCCCGGCACTGGTTGGGTGTTGTGGTTAATGTGCCAGCCACCTTTATGTTCCAAAACATGTCCTGGCGCCAAGTTTGACCGGGTCGGTGTGGGAGCCAGTATTTTACTTTTCAAAAGGTGTTTTGATGGGGAGCTCACATGTATACACAACTCAAGATTGATTGATTTAGGAACCGACATCACAGCATTCGGGACATTCCCATAAGCGCTCCGTCCCCATCCTCAGCAGCCAGCGAAGAGTTCCAACACTAATAGTTCCAGTAGCAATCTGATTATATGTCCGTCTCGCCTTTCCTCTGAGCGTCGAGCGTCAGCCAGATCCCCTTGTCACACCTCAACTTTTTTTGGGGAACGTGACTGCATGTTTGGAGCGATGGCTGGTGGCTATGTCCCAGAGTTGACCGGTTTTTGCTTTATGCAGAAATGCGTGGCTGCTGGGCTTCTGGTTGACTGCCACTGCCGTCGGTGATGAACTGTATTTTCGTGGACTGTGTGGGTGAACATCTAGGAAACATCCAGATAGGAAAATGACTGCCGAATTCCATCAGAGATGCAACACAACTCAAGATTGGTGAATCAGCCATGTACACATGTGGATTGGCACCACAGACGGCAGATCACATACTCCAAGACTTCCCAGAATACGACATTTCTAAGCTTTCTGGCCTAGAGAAACAACAGTGGAAGGTAAACTCTATGGACCACTGAGTGAGCTAAAAAAGACAGTTAAAGTTCATACACGAGACAACATTGCAGATACAGACAAATTTCATGCAAATGAAAGAAGAAGATGGGGAGTCAAACACATGACCTTCATGCCTGTAGATAAGAGTTCTAGCCAGTGTTCCAGAGAGAGAGAGAGAGAGAAAGTACCAGCATGGTCAGGAGAGGCTGCAAGGTGTCGTTGTTACACATTTATTAGAAGGATAGGAAAACAAACAGATCTACTCAAACATAAGTCAACACTGAAGATTACTTATTATGAGGAAAATGAAATATTTTGGATGTGAAAAGACATGCAAGTCTAGAAAAGTTCATTAGGGAGGGAAGTGTCCCAGGGAGGTGGAGGAGAGGGGGACCACAATGTGGATGGGAGTGAGATGATGCATGGAACAAGCCACTGAATGGTGATGATGATGTCATCAGCTGCTTCTGTCCTCCAGGAAAGGAAAGAATGACTGGCTGAATGGAATGTTAACACTTGTAAAATATCTTCTTTGTTGTGTATTATATATATGTTAACATTGTGTAAAAACATGAAACCTGGCACTATTTTTGTCATATACCACATTGAACAATGAGAAGAATGGAAATAAATTGCCACTTTTTCTGTTGCTTTTTTTTCAATATTGGTATCACAATTCTGAATTTTGAGATGTTTTATGGCCTCTAGGTTAAAAAGACTGACTTGAAAGCCATGACACAGTGGATGAAAGAAGCTGTCCAGGTGGTTACTCAGGTGAGAAAAAATGCTGTTATATATTTCCTTTAGTCTGATAAATGATTCCCATATCAAATATAACACAAGAGGGCTGTTCAGTGCCATGATAAGTCTGGAATCTTTGTTCTTTTAGCCTGTCTGGCAATGATCATGCCCTTGACTATTGTAGATATAATGTAGTCTTACATTCCTTGACTATAGTAGATATAGCGTAGTTTTACATTCCTTGACTATTGTAAATATAATGTAGTTTTACATTCCTTGACTATTGTAGATATAATGTAGTTTTACATTCCTTGACTATTGTAGATATAATGTAGTTTTACATTCCTTGACTATAGTAGATATAGCGTAGTTTTACATTCCTTGACTATTGTAGATATAATGTAGTTTTACATTCCTTGACTATTGTAGATATAATGTAGTTTTACATTCCTTGACTATTGTAGATATAGTGTAGTTTTACATTCCTTGACTATTGTAGATATAGCGTAGTTTTACATTCCTTGACTATTAGTTTAGTTTAGTTGATGGATCAACATCACAGCACACGGTTTTAACCCATAAGTGCTCCGTTTTCCTCCTAACTTCAACCTGAGTCTGGAGAAACTCAGCTGAGTGCGCGAACTCTGTAGCACCGGCGAGGATCCTGAAATACTTTAGGTAGATTTTTTAACTTGAAATTTTGCCCGGGCAGCGCCATTAGGCTACTAACTACTCCTTGACTATTGTAGATATAAAATAGTTTTACCCCGCAGAAGTTGGATGTGTCGGCCTAACGGCGCAAGAACACAGCTCTGCTGTAAACAAGCACACCGCAATCACGTCCAAAAACAAAACAAAACTGGATGAACGCAGAAGAAGAAGAAATAGTTTTACATTCCTTGACTGTTGTAGATATAATGAAATTTTACATTCCTTGACTATAGTAGATATAAAATAGTTTTACATTCCTTGACTGTTTTAGATATAAAATAGCTTTACTTTCCTTGACTATTGTAGATATAGTGACATTTTACATTCCTTGACTATTGTAGATATAGTGACATTTTACATTCCTTGACTATTGTAGATATAAAATAGTTTTATATTCCTTGACTATTGTAGATATAAAATAGTTTTACATTACTTGACTATTGTAGATATAAAATAGTTTTACATTCCCTTACTATTGTAGATATAGTGTAGTTTTACATGATTATTGTAGATATAACGTAGTTTTACATTCCTTGACTATTGTAGATTTTAAGTAGACTTATATTTCTAAACTATTGTACGCTGAAGGTAGGGGAAGTGTGTCATGGACTTTATAGTTGTGATGTAGAATTGTGTAATAGATTGCTTACTTTAATAGATGCAATGTAGATAATTTGTTACATTTATGCTTACTGAAAAGGGATTCTTGTGTTCCTTTGTTTTCTTGAGTAGACAAAATAGCCACAGTGGCTAGTATGTTTGCCTGGTAGTCATGTGTTCAAATTCTTGAGTCGGGAATTTAAATAGCATTTGACCTCCCAGGTCGACCCAGCCTAAACATGGCTACCAGAAAATGTTCTGGGTCATAAAGTCGGCCAACGTGACATTGACCACAACACACATTAAGTGCCAGTTGGGTTATACAAATATGGGGCTAATACCACATACCTGATACACCTCCAGGTGTTGGATAGGGTCATTTACGTTACATTTTGTACAGATATATTACCAATAGGGTTATTTACTTTACATTTTGTACAGATATATTATCGATAGGGTTATTTACTTTACATTTTGTACAGATATATTATCGATAGGGTTATTTACTTTACATTTTGTACAGATATATTATCGATAGGGTTATTTACTTTACATTTTGTACAGATATATTACCAGTAGGGTTAGTTACTTTACATTTTGTACAGATATATTACCAGTAGGGTTAGTTACTTTACATTTTGTACAGATATATTATTGATAGGGTCATTTACTTTACATTTTGTACAGATATATTATTGATAGGGTCTTTTACTCTACATTTTGTACAGATATATTATCGATAGGGTTATTTACTTTACATTTTGTACAGATATATTATCGATAGGGTTATTTACTTTACATTTTGTACAGATATATTATCGATATTTCAACAATGACCATTGTGGATGTATTGTAGAGGGAGGGTATTTATTGGCACCATTAGATGTAATGTATACATATATAATTGATCTGCTTTGCATGACACATAATTTCTTTGCCTCGTATCATGTTCTTGTGATTCTTCCCCTCAATTGATTTTATCGCTGTGTGTAGGGAATGTTTCCAGGTTGTATCATGTGTGTGTGTTTCTTCCCCTCAGTTGATTTTATCCTTGGACAAAGTCATGTTTTACAAGGATGTCCTGACACTGACTGTTGCGCTGCAGGCAAGGAAGGATATCTTATCAGAAGTAAGTGCTGGATAGCCTGTCATTTGTCAGATATGTTTGCTTGGTTTTGCTTCTTTTGGCAACTTATTTGTAGAGCAATATTTTGCCTACTGCAATCGTCTTTGGTCCATGTATAGGGAGCAGTTATTAATAATAGAGATAGCAACAGCGAATCTCTCAGCCTGATCGTTGTCCCACACACCTGCGTGCTCTGATAGCAACAGCGAATCTCTCAGCCTGATCGTTGTCCCACACACCTGCGTGCTCTGATAGCAACAGCGAATCTCTCAGCCTGATCGTTGTCCCACACACCTGCATGCTCCGGGCATGCAATTAACAATTCTCCATCACACTGTCCTGCACACATGGAGACTCTTACATAAGTCAGATTTACAAGTTTTGTTTTCTCCACACTTCAGGCAGGGGGGGCAGGGGGGGGGAGGATTGGCTAACATAATACAGACAATCAAGACCGCTTGTTATAACTGGAGACAGGGATTAGGTCAGATAGGGCCCAAAGTGAAGCAAGCAGCAACTCCTAGACTTCTTAACACTGTTTTCTTAACACTCTTCTTAACAGTATTTTCTCAACACTGTTTTCTTAACACTGTCTTCTTAACACTTCTTAACAGTATTTTCTCAACACTGTTTTCTTAACACTGTCTTCTTAACACTTCTTAACAGTATTTTCTCAACACTGTTTTCTTAACACTGTCTTCTTAACACTTCTTAACAGTATTTTCTCAACACTGTTTTCTTAACACTGTTTTCTTAACACTGTCTTCTTAACACTTCTTAACAGTATTTTCTCAACACTGTTTTCTTAACACTGTCTTCTTAACACTTCTTAACAGTATTTTCTCAACACTGTTTTCTTAACACTGTTTTCTTAACACTGTCTTCTTAACACTTCTTAACAGTATTTTCTCAACACTGTTTTCTTAACACTGTCTTCTTAACACTTCTTAACAGTATTTTCTCAACACTGTTTTCTTAACACTGTTTTCTTAACACTGTCTTCTTAACACTTCTTAACAGTATTTTCTCAACACTGTTTTCTTAACACTGTCTTCTTAACACTTCTTAACAGTATTTTCTCAACACTGTTTCTTAACACTTTTTTCTTAACACTGTCTTCTTAACACTACTTTCTTAATACTATCTGCTTCACACTGTCTGCTCCACACTGTCTACTTTACACCGCTTCACACTGTCTACTTCACACTGCTTCGCTCTGTCTGCTCAACACTATCTGCTTGACTCTGCTTCACACTGTCTGTTTCACAATGTCTACTTCACATTGTCTGCTTCACACTGTCTAGTTCATACTGTCTCTTCCTGAATGTGCAGAAACAATCCCAGGGACACAGAACCAATTATCTTTATTGTGGGCATGTAGGCCGAGTTTACATTCTGCTCTTTGTTTCAGCCATCATACTGTACATTCATGTTACACATAAAGTAAATAATATTTTACCTGCACTACAGCCATAATTATTTCAATAAATTTGGGATACCAACAGACTCCCCATTGCTCACACAAAGAGACGGGGTAGACCAGAGACCCTTTATCAGAGCTGTAGACACAGAATGCATTTATTACTTTTACTGCTTGTGTCTGTATTTGCTTTAGCTGCAGCTTGTTAATATATGTTTCATGTAATGTAAACTCTCTTGATGTTTATACAGATATAAATGAACATTTAATTGAAATTGATGTGTTCTGTAGGTGTTGTTTGGTGCAGATGTCAAAGAACATTTAATGAAAGCCAAATCAAAGTTCAACACTGATATTCGACGCTTGGCAAACAGGATTATTTCATCTATAGACAAGTGAGTACTCTGGGAAGCATGAATGCCTAGGGGAGATAAGTATTTGGTTGATCATTTTATGGGCTCATATCTTCATTAGCCATCAGGATTATTTCATCCATAGACAAGTGAGTAGCCTGGGAAGTGTGCCTGTGGGTAGATCATTTTATGAGCTCATATCTTTGTCAGCCAACAGGATTACAAGTAAGCCACTGGTGTGTGACGAAGCCCACAAGGAAGCAGATCAGTGTCACATTGTAGACTACCAGGCATGTCATAAGAGGCAACCCAGGAAGGTGGCATGGGAGTGGCCACTTCAACCCATAAAAAACTAGCTGAAAACTCCCACCAGTCATGAACAAGTCTACAGAGGGCTGGTTGTTGCTGTGCACTTCAGGATTAAAAACAAACTTAATTGCATGTTATTTACAGGATGTTGCAATCAACCCTAGCATTTTTTAAATGTTTGTGATTTCTTCTTCTGTGCAACTTAAGACAACTTATCACAAGGATCAGAAAGAAGCAGTCATCATTTTATGGTGACATTATGAGAAGACAACAACTGCAATATGTTATGACAACCAGAAAGGTTTGTGGAAAGAGAGATACACGGAGGCAAGGTGATAACATTCTTGTGTCATGGCACGGAAGGGAGATTGCAGTTTGTGGAGAGGCATGATTGGCCATGCCAGCCGACATCGCATTGGATGGTGATGATGGAGCATGGCCCCTCAACCAACCCATGCCAAGCTGTCCTGTCTTTTGCTGTCCTCTTTTTTCTTTATGCGACTTTTTTTGTTTGGGTTGGATTTTGTGGCTGAATTTTTCTACGTGATGGGGTAGTCTCCCCTAAGCACAACCTGTCCTTAGTCGCCTCTCATGACATGCCTGATTTTATTTTATTTTTTTTTGGGGGGGGGGGGGGCATTGTTACTGTTCTTAGCTTCACTTGTGGGCAACAGTAATCAACAGGCATCTTTGTGAATTACTTGGCACATTTTGCATTCAGTAGTTTGCCATTGCCTTCTGAATGACCGATACCTAATACCATAACAACAATGCAACCAGTGTACTTTTAGATCACCTGCCGCTGATTGAAAACACTTGATTCGGTACGTAGGGGAATTGTGAAACACTTTCACTGCACTTACAGCTACAGCACCAGCAGGATCAAATACTAAAACTGCGAGAGATTCAACATACTTTACAATAAAATACTACAAATCCGAGAGATTCAACATACTTTACAATAAAATACTAAAAATCCGAGAGACTCAAAATACTTCAGGATACAATTCAAAAAATCTGAGAGATTTGAAATACTTTGGGATAAAGTACTAAAAATCCGAGAGATTCAAAATACTTCAGGATTACATACCAAATATCTGAGAGATTTCAAATACTTGAGGATAAAATACCAAAAATCTGAGAGATTTTAAATACTTTGGGATAAAATATGAAAAATCTGAGCGATTAAAACATTTTTATTTAGTTAGTTGCATATCCTTTACAGGATATTTGCAGTCAACCCCAGCATTTTTTGCTGTTGTTGGTGCCTTGGCATGTTAACGTTCAGTAGTTTGAACACGGGTATGCAGGATTATAAACCACGTCAGAAACCCCTTCGCCACAGAGACTGGCGATTAAAACATTTTTTTTTTTTTAGCATATCCTTTACAGGACTTAGCTGTCAACACCAGCATCTTTCAGCTGTATGTTGATCTCTTGGCAAGATTACGCTCAGTAGTTTGCCATTGCTTTCTGAGCAGCCGGCTCACATACCCCGTAAGTTACCGATGCGATTCGAACCACTGCTGATTTGAACCGTCATCACGTTACCGACGAGAGTATACGAGATTACGGAGAAAAGTCATAACCTCTAAGCCACGAAGCCGGCGATTAAAACTATACTTTAGGATAAAATACTAAACCTCTGAGAAAACAAAACACAGGATTTGAACCAAGTAAAAGCACAGGTTTCATTGTAACTTTAAAACCTATAGTTAGATTTGATCAGTGGCTGTCTGTTTTTGTTGTGATTGAAAAGCAAATAAGACATATTCTAGCTCTGCAAAATGTTCTGTCTCTTCGTTGTATTTGGATTGTCTCCCTGGAGTCGGTAAACAGGGGAGGTTACTCATGAGGGAAAATGAAATTCTTGGTTGTAATCTCAACCAGCTGGTCTCCCTGGCCGAGAGGTTAACATCTTTCTCCGTATTCCTGTATATTCTCGTGAGTAGCGTAATCCTGCACGAGAATCTGTTGCGGTTTTCACCACGTTGGTAACTCACAGAGTATGTGAGCCGGTCGCTTAGAAAGCAATGGCAAACTATTGAGTGTAATCTTGCCTAGTACATCTACAGCAGCTGAAAAATGTTGATGTTGACTGCAACGTCCTGTAAGGGATATGAAAAAAAAACCTCAACCAATACCACGGGAGAGTGAAGACAACGCACGTCAAGTAGGAACAAAGTTGTAGATATACACTGATTTCAAGTGAAGGAACAGAAGAAGAATAAAAATGACAGAGATTTTATAAACAATTGCAATATTATCATCATCAAGTGCCTTGCCAACTGGCATGGGTGATCATCCTTCTCACATCTTGGGATCTCCACCGACCTGCATCAGTTCTTGTACTGACACCCTCGCGTGCCATGACACAAGACTCAAGAATGTTCTTTTATTGTCTTCCGCTATCTCTCTTTTCATAAATCGTTCTGGTTGTCACATGTTCTAGTTTGTGTCTACTTGTAATGGGACAAACAATGACTGCCTCATTCTGATGTTTGCAGCGAGTTGTCTTTGTGTCTGAAAAGTTAGTTGCACATCCTTTACAGGACATCACAGTCAACCCCAGCATTTGTTAGCGGTTTGTGATTTCTTGACAAGTTTACGTTCAGTAGTAGGTTTCTGAATGACTGGCACTCATTCCATTTTATGAACAGCCAGCACAAAGCAGCCTGCTTCCAAATCGCCCACAGCTGTGTTTCAAACGTGGTATGCGGGTTTGAGAATCGCATTTATAACTATTTCTCCACAGAACCGGCATTTGTCTTAGCGTTTTCAAAACGTTTAGATTACTCATTATGGCTGGCAACGGAACTGTCAGCATTCTTCTATAAAACCACATCTCCAAGGCTGTGAGGGGTTGTTAGGCTGGTTTCCTAGATGTCCTGGATACACATCTACATGTTAGGTATAATTGTAATCATCATCATCACTGTGCCATGCCAATAAGTGTGGGCAGTCATGTTTCGCCATCTCACTCAATCACCAGAGTCGTGGATCAGCTCCATGTTCTTGTCTCGACCATGCCACATGACCAAGTCATTCTGATATTTATGTCTCTGCCTTCCCCTTGTTCTTTTCTCCTCAGTATTGACAGTTGTCACCAAGTTCTTCAATTTATTTCTTCTCATAAGATGTCCAAAAAATATTGACTGTCTACATCTAATTTCTCTAATCAGTTTATGGTTTTCATTTGTTTCTTGTAGTACTTGCTCATTAGTTTTTTCTATCTGTCCATGGTATTCTTTGCATAATTGCAATACATGTAATCAAATACATGAATGTAATTTTTTATTCAATGCAGAGAGAATTGTCAGCCCAAATTTGCAAAGAAACGGAAAGCACGTTCCGCTGGTCTGGTGACAGCTCCATCACACAAGAAACGGCGTGTTTGAGTGTGACCCACATCTGGATCTGTGTATATTGTTATACATTAAACATGCATTGTTTACACAACCTGTCATAGACTTTGTTTTGGTGTCTCCAGTAACACGTGCATTACATTAGTTTAGTTTCTTCACTAAATCAAAATTTAAAAAGTTAGTGACATATCCTTTACAAGATGTCGCAGTCAACACCAGCATTTTTTGGCTGTTGTGATCTCCTGGCAAGTTTATGAATGACCAGCACCCATACCATTTCGTAAAAACACCAACACAAGGCGGTCTGCTATTAAATCGCCCTCAGCTGTGTTTCGAACGCGGGTATACAGGATTATGAAATGCATCCGTAACCCCTTTGCCACAGAGGCGACAAATCAGAATTAACAAGATAACATCAAGAGACAAATAGCAATCTGACAGAATGTACAGTTAAGGCGAGAGACAGACAGTGCTGGAGATCCATTGCATCCAGCCTTCATTGTGGAGACAGCACCTGATTGATTGACTGAGTATCTTCACTAACATATATGCATTACATTACCTTGGTTTCTTCGCTAACACATGCATTACATTAGTTTCTTCTTTAACACGGATTACATTACGTTGGTGTCTTCAAAAACACATGCATTACATTACATTCCTAGAGAGGAATCACATCACACATGGACTGTCTAAATCAAAAGAGTGGAATCACATCACACATGGACTGTCTAAATCACAAGGAAGGAATCACATCACACATGGACTGTCTAAATATCAAGGAAGGAATCACATCACACATGGACTTCTAAATCACAAGGAAGGAATCACATCACACATGGACTTCTAAATCACAAGAGAGGAAACTCATATCTACTCTGACATTCTAAACTCACAATGGATTCCATTTCTGCAGTTCTAAAGCCGATATCACTGCAGATTTTATCTGGCAGTCCATTCCTTTAATGAACCAAGTTCACTCTTGTATAGTTCAGGATCAATTTAATTGTGGATTATCTTCATAAGTGAACGGACAAACAAACTTTATTTTCAAAGTGTCACAAATTGGGCACACAGGCCCGCCTTATATTTGGCCCTTCCATCCACTCATCTCTCGTATATAAGTGCACCTAGTTTGCACCACAGGTGGAGTATCTCAACACAGTGCATGAACTCCAGCACCATCAAGGATTCAAATGTTTACATACAAGAATCATACGTACTATAAATTATTGTTTTGGAGTAAGTTTGTTTAGTTTTGCAGTTTAAGCTAGACAGAAAGAGAATATTGCAGTGTTGTATAGAATCTGTTCTGCTATATGGCAGTGAATCATGGACTGTGAATAAACAGATTAGGGAGAGAAATGAGGCAGTGGAGATATGATTTCTGAGATAAATGTTGCAAATACCTTGGACTGCTTAAGTCAGTCATTACTTTGCCTAAAAAAGATTAAAGGAGACATGATATTCAATACAAATGTAAGAAAACAACAAAAAATTAGCGGTAAAGGAGGCCAGGGCAGACCAAGAGAAATGATGCTGGACTGACTGAGATCGTGGCATGTAGAAATCACAACACTGGTCTTATTTTGTAAAATTCCCAACAGTCCACACTGAATTTAACAGGTCTTCACAAGCTAGAGGCGGACGCCCTATCCGTAAGCCATAACAATCTCATATACTCTTATTTCTTCATGAATATCCTTAAAATCACACTTTATACGTGAGTCACAGATTTCAGTTCTCATGTTGTTTGCTGACTTGCTCACAAAACTTGTTAACTCATAACACTCCTGCACCTGTTGAGAGCTTTTTTCTTGTGACAATGTTTTTCCTCAGTGGTTAATTTTAACGATGACTATAGAAAACTTCTGGTTAAACCACGTTCTTAAATCTGTGATCGGTGTGTCGCGTGACTAGATAGAAATAATGCACAATTTCTGTATTCTTAAGACTAGAATGAAATAATGCACAATTTCTGTATTCTTAAGACTAGATTGAAATAATGCACAATTTCTGTATTCTTAAGACTAGATTGAAATAATGCACAATTTCTGTATTCTTAAGACTAGATTGAAATAATGGACAATTTCTGTATTCTTAAGACTAGATTGAAATAATGCACAATTTCTGTATACTTAAGACTAGATAGAAATAAAGCACAATCTCTGTATACTTAAGACTAGATAGAAATAACGCACAATCTCTGTATACTTAAGACTAGATAGAAAATAACGCACAATCTCTGTATACTTAAGACTAGATAGAAATAATGCACAATCTCTGTATACTTAAGACAATGTCAGTTAAAGACTCGCATAAATTCCAGAAAGAAAAGGTGAATCATCATGGACTAGAGAGAATGAGATGGCACGGAGTGACCAGAGGATCTGGCTGATAATCAGTTCTCAGAGGAAAGGCCGGACGGACACATAATCAACTGGCACGATTGAAGTCCAACTGATCGGTGTAAGTAATGAACCCCATACCCCAACATCACGTCCTAATGTCGCGTGAGCAAATGTTTTTGGGGGCGTTCACTTGCTTTGAACTCAAACGTAGTCCATACACGTGCTAATACTTTTAGTGCACTGGGTTGATTTGTGTGTGTGGATTAGCTTTGCCTTTTACCAGTGTTCCTCGCCATCAGGCGAACTCACTCTGACTTCAGAGTGAGTACTGGTAATTTACGTCCCCAAGTCAACATGTTAGTCCGCCTGGCAAGTATAAGAGTTAAACCCATTACCTCGGTATCAGCACACCAGATGTTAAAGAACAAGCACTCTTTTTCTATTCTTTCATGCTGACCTCCTTGTGATCAGTGTGACATGACTCTATAGCATATACAGGCATGTGATCTATCCTGGAGAGAGGTAATGCAACCTACAGACTAAATGTCATGGCAGGGCAGACCAGGCCCTAAGTCTTGGTTGGTAACTGGTCTATGATCAAAGCCCTGAAAGGCGCACAGTTTGAGCATTGCTTTGCTGATCCTTCAAATTCAGCAGCTTGCCTTGTTCCAGATGCATTGGTATTACTGTCATGTTTATTGTGACATACTATCATATTTGTTGTGATATACTGTCATATTTGTTATGATATAATGTCATGTTTTTGCTGTGACATACTGCCATGTTTGTTGTGACATACTGTCATGTTTTTGTGTGATATATTATCATGTTTTTTGTGATATACTGTCATTTTTGTTGTGATAAAATGTCATGTTTATTGTGATATGCTGTCATGTTTGATGTGACAAACTGATGTGTTTGTTGTGACATACTGTCACGTCTGTTGTGACATACTGTCACGTTTGCTGTGACATACTGTCATGTTTGTTGTCATATGCTGTTGCTTGTGATGTCTTCTAGTAAACCTGACCACTTACTTCTTGTGCTTGCTGATTCATTGTTTATTGGTAGCCTAGTTATGTGAACGAACCAAATGAAAACCGTAAACATTAGTAAGTTGCGTAGACAGTCAAGATTTAAAAAAAAAAAAATTTGCTGCGTTACGAGGAGAAATAAATTATAATAGATACTGACAACTTACACAACTGATGGAGAAATAGTCAGGGGAAGGGAGAGAGAGAGAGAGAGCGCGATGGCAAGAACACGGACCTGTTCCAAGATTGTTGATTATGTTAGGTAGCGAACCATGACCACCCACTTTCATCGGCACGGCACATGATGAATAAATGAATGCATGCATATGGAGAACTCACCGAGCAGAGTTCTGTCCCTTTACGCACTCGCGAGAACATCCAATTTATATCCGAAACCGGAATCAAGTCCTAGAAGGCGCGCAAAGAAGAAGTAAACACCGTGTTATTTTTATTCGCAAGCGTGCCATTGTACGGGTTTCCTTAAATTTAGTAACAGGAGAAAACTTCATCTATGGAAGTTCTGAGATTGAGAATTATTGATCTGCAAAAGTCTAATGTGGCGGGGGTATTTTCTGCCATTGAAGATAAAATATTCTCGAAAAATACATGATTGGCTGTCAAGGTGTTGAGTAGATAGTTGATCGATTACCATAGCCACTCAAAGACTGCACGCAGTAGAATGTTCAGATTGGAAAATGCTTTTCCACATGGGGTGATTTAAAAATCTATATGTCGATTCTTCTATTCCCTCGCTGGTTACCAGACTGTGATAGTAGTCTTCAAAATGGCAGTCTCAGAAAACTAACAATGGAAGCACTGCTTGCTCGGATTGGGGGGGGGGGGGGGGAGAATGAATGGACTAGATGACGATGAACTCGGGATATCATATGTCGCTGGTAGATATAGGATGGTCTGCTGGGGATATCACAGCCTACATTTGTCGCTGGTAGATGTAGGATGGTCAGCTCGGAATATCAGTCTACGTATGTCGCTGGTAGATGTAGGATGGTCTGCTCGGAATATCAGTCTACGTATGTCGCTGGAAGGTATAGGATGGTCTGCTAGGGATATCACTGTCTACGTATGTCGCTGGTATAGGATGATCTGCTGAGGATATCACAGTCTATGTATTTTTTCCCGCGTTTCCATCCTGTTTCAGGATATTGCGGTCAACATCAGCATCTTTCAGCTATATGTTGATTCCTAGGCTAGATTACGCTCATCAGCACGCCACGACTTTCTGAGCGACCGGCTCCATACAGTCTATATGTGTCTCTGGAAAATAAAGGGTGATCTGCTGGGGATATCACAGTCTACGCATGTTGCCAACCGTGGACGGCTCAAATAAGAAGCAGTATACTCCGCGAGCACGCAGGCACCACAGATGTTTGACCCTGGTTTGCTAGAACGTCTGGGCTTGTATATCCACGGTCTCGCTAGAACGTCTGGGCTTGTATATCCACGGTCTCGCTAGAACGTCTGGGTTTGTATATCCACGATCTCGCTAGAACTTCTGAGCTTTTATATCTGGACTTGCTAGAATGTCTGGGCATTTAAATCAACGGATTCGCTAGAATGTCTGGGCTTGTATATCCTCAGACTCGTGCTAGAATGTCTGGACCTGTATATCCACGAGCTTGCTAGAATGTCTGGGCTTGTATATCCACGGACTCGTGCTAGAACGTATAGGCTTGTATATCCACGGACCCGCTAGAACGTCTGGGCTTGTATGTCCACGGTCTCGCTAGAACGTCTGGGCTTGTATGTCAACGGACTTGCTAGAATGTCTTGGCTTGTATATTCACGTCTCGCTGGAAAGTCTGGGCTTGTATATCCTCAGACTCGTGCTAGAATGTCTGGACCTGTATATCCACGAGCTTGCTAGAATGTCTGGGCTTGTATATCCACGGACTTGTGCTAGAACGCATGGGCTTGTATATCCACGGACTCGCTAGAACGTCTGGGCTTGTATATCCACTGTCTCGCTAGAACGTCTGGGCTTGTATATCCACGGACTTGCTAGAACAGTGGTTCTCAACCGGCGGGTAGTTCCCCCCGCCCCAGGGGGGAATTTTAGGGTTTGCAGGGGGGGGGGGGGATTAAGATTATTTCAAGATCGCATTAATACAAGAACCAGTTACTTGATATTGTTTTTCCCTCTAAATTGTACGGTTCTGTACTTCTTGCCCTAATGAAATTTGTTTTATAACGCAAGTAGACCCACAAATCATGTTTTATGTAGATGTTTAGACTTGTTCTACTATGTGTTATTAAATTTAGCTTCCATTTTTATGTATAGGCCTACTGTGTAAGGGTGTGGAGGGGAATTTATAGGGAGGAAATTTGAAAAGGGGGGAGGGAATGGCGTTCTGAACATATGGTAAAGGGGGGCATGGACCAAAAAAGGTTGAGAACCACTGTGCTAGAATGTCTTGGCTTGTATATCCACGGTCTCGCTGGAAAGTCTGGGCTTTTATATCCACGGACTTGCTAAAACGTTTGGACTTGTATATCCACAGGCTTGCTAGAACGCCTGGGCTTGTATATCCACTAGCAACTGCGTTTGCTATCGTCTAGTCATTGTAAGCATAGATGGGCTCCGTAAAGCGCGGTTCTGGGTCATTCTAGCTTTAACAGAACAAAAGATAGAACAATCAAAGAGGACAGCGGTGAGTCCAAGACAACGACATCAAGCTTGACTATGAAGATCACCGCTACCCCCAGACCACTTACAAGGACAGCAGAACAGGGAGTCACACAACGGTAATCATATAAGACTCTATGAACATGCTGCGGAAAATCTAACCGTCAGTCTCCGCTCAGAATGGATAGATAGCGTTTGGAAGTCGATACTGACGAGATTCCGACGCCAGCCCGATGACACGAACTGGGAGTGTAGCCTAGTCTGTCATGTTAATTCCGTCTTCGAGGGAAAGAGAGGAGATACCTTAACCAACTCCTTATGGGAAACAGTGAGATTACATAACACAACATATACGACATAAAGTAACACAACACGGCATAACATAACATAACACAGCACAACATAATATAACATAACACAGGGCCGTGCGGTAAATTTTCTCAGTATGATGCAAGTCTTGGAAATGCCGCCCCTTAAATGTTTTTTCTTTAAAAATGCCGCCCTCTTTAGGTGCCGCCTCTCTGAATCAAAGCATGGCACGGCTCTGCCATAACGTAACATGCACTTAAAGGTTTTGGCATATTCAGCATATTCTGAGTTGAATATCTCGCGGGTCGCTTTGGCCCGCACCGAGATTCCCTTGATTTTGCCAGAAATCTATGACTGATAATTCCATCTAATCCAGGTTTTCCTCGAGCTGTGAACCCATATATTTTACGTTTGCATGTATGCAAGGAAAGCTGGTCCCATTGACGTACGAAAAATAAATGCACGGGTATTGATATTGAGACTCACGGAAGTAGGGAACAGGAAGGGAGACAAGAGGATATACTTGTAATGTTATCCAGTGCCTTGCTGGCTGACATAGGCAATCATGACCCTC